>MU184408.1:0-28359 GCA_016904865.1 Pissodes strobi | reverse complement strand
CTCTCTTTTCGTCCATTATTAAGCAATAATCCACACATGTAAACGGAGATGAAGACGAAATTCATTAAATCACTTTAGCAAAGCTTATTAGTTACAACAATCAATTAGACATAAAAATATATCTTTTATGAGGTCTTCAGCTTGTCTTGGTTCAAATACTGCAGTTCATATTTTAGCGAAATTAAGGTGGAAAAAAGATAAAATAAAATGCCAAATAGAATCAGACAGTGTAGGAGCTTTACATGTAAATTCTCTGAACAAATAAATCGTCCGCAAGCGACATTACGTTTTATACGAGGGACTCTCAGAATACTCGTAGCTATTATTGAAATTTTACTCTCAATATTGATAAAAGCATAAGTATCTGGTCAGGGTCAATATCTCAGCACAGTTTTGCTTCTATAGAAGCTTGGATACTAGTCCTATTTGATCCAGCGTAATTTATTATTTTTTTATCGTCTCAGGAGCAGACGTGCTTAGTGTACTCTTCTCCTTCTCTAGGTAGTTATGACTAAGAATATATTCAAAACAGGGCTTTGGCATACAGGAAAAAAAAATCATCATCATAAATCATAATATCAAGCAGTAAGCTGGATGAATCAAGAAAAAGAGATGGTATATTTTTAAAATATTTAATTACTGATTTAGGCTTAATACAGCTGCTCAGAAGATATTTTATGAAAGGGCAGAACGTAAGCAAGTTAGCCCAATTGACAACCTCGCGTCCACGTGATGCACCCTACCGGATAATCGACGAGGCTTGTCGACAGAGTGTCAACCGGAATAAGTAGACCCTTCTTGTCAACCAACAACTTCGGATGGATGAGTTGATAAAAGCAAGGGTGTCTTCTGACCCCTGTAACGAGAAATCGCTACTAAAGACGGATGAATCCATAGAGATCAACGGCTGAAAGATGCAGAAGGAAACCGGAAACCACTGCACTAAAGGTCCTAAGGATATCTGTAATAAATTCATTTAGGCTAAATTCAAAACAGAACGTTCCATAGTTTCAAGCCCTCGATCAGATCTGCTAGCGACTGTGCTGAAAAAATTAAAAGGGATGAGGAAAGCAATCAAGATCAACATGAATCGTTAGATCCCTATACGTTGCAAAGATGCAACGACTTGTAGTAAATATAATGGGACTGATTGAAACTAGATGGCTCGACTCAGGCGAAATACAAATTATCATGCTAAAATATATTACTCGGGTAATAACGATCCACAACACCGAAATGGAGTAGCAATAGTTGAATAGGAAAATTTCAGACCCTCCATAACCAAGTTCATTCCAATATCAGTTAGAGTAATACCATAAGAGCCAAAGCAGAAAAAGGAGTACTTAATCTCATTCATCTTTGTCCCTACGGTTGATAAAAGCGAGAAAGGAGATGAACTACTTTGCGATGACATCCAACAGGCTCTAGGTATCAGAAAAAATCATGAGATCACAATAGTTATTATGGGATATTCAATGCGACTATAGGGAAGGGAAAATTAGATAACATCATTGAAGATTTTGGACTGGGAATAAGGAATGAAAGAGGAGACAGACTGGCATAGTTTTGCCAAGAGCAGGATATGGCAATCACAACCACATGTTACAAGTTGCGGGCGAAATGACCATATACATGGAAATCACCCACAGATAATAAAAATAATTTTAGGGAAAGCTAGATCCATTATGTCTTATAAAAATTCTACCAAGTCGTCCAAAACCTATCTAGGTCCACATGTTAGAACAGATCACAACCCAGTTATAGTTAAAATGGAGGCTCAACTCAAGAAACAGGAAACCGTAAACAGCTGCAAATATCAGAATCGAATAACTAATATGAGTTTACCTTAACGTAAACAGTGACGCGGATATGGGAGGCACTCGAGACTTTACTAATCGATCCGGCCAGATAAATATTGGAAACAGTCAGGGATATGAGGAAGAAAATAGCATGGATAACTTAAGAAATACTACAATTAACGGAAAGCAGAATATCACAGAAAGACAAATGGCATGAAGGAAAATATGCAGAAATAGAAGAACGTGCACAAAAAGATAAAAGAAATAGAGGGTATTAAAGTAGTAGAGCAATCCAAGACATCCAAGTACTGTTCAAAGATAAGGAACAAGGAGATGAAGATACAGACAATGAGTAAACAAAACACAAATATAACAAAGGAAGAAGTTTTACATGCAGGAAAATCAGCTTAAGGCATTAGATCACCAGGACCCGATGAAACTCGAATAGAAACTATTAAATTAATAGGAGAAGAGCACACAGGCGTACTAGTAAATCTATACAACATTCATCACACTATCAAAGAAAGCGAATACAAAATAATACAGTGACTTTCGGATCATCAGCCTAATCAGTCACACCCTTATGCTATATGCTATTCTTGAACAACCAGGGTATGATTTCTTCCTCGATTATAACACGGCTTTTGATAAGGCTCGCCATGTTTTCATAAAACTATTTTTTGCTCACGACTTTGACAAATTTATAATAGAATCGACTTTGACTACTCTGGATATGAAACCCCTGGACTTCAAGACCATGTGATCTGCAAGGCTCAGGTTTGTGTAACGGGAAAAGGATAGGTTAGAACCCATGTGAACTGCCCAGGAGCTAGTTTGAGGTTAAACCCTAACTGATGGTTTGCTAGCGTTTTTATATGAAAAAATGTGCTGATCGTTGCACGTTTAAGGTTCATAATCGCTCCCGTTGACTGCGTTGTTTATAATTTGTCTTTAAAGTTTTCATACTATTTTGCAAGTTCAAGTTTAAACTCACACGTGCCCTCACCCTCTAAGCGTTGGTCCCAACGTTAACACGACCCCTATTGCTTTAAAAAGTTAGACCTCAATTTGAGAAAACATTAGTGGTTTTGTTACTTTCTGGATCCAGGCTGATCCTTTGTAACTCTAACTAGCCTCCATTGCAGTCTATCTCTTAGCATTATTTAACCTACCCATAAACTGTTTGTGGGTATCACGCGTGAGACTCTGCTGGAGAGACTAGTATGGCTTTCTACTGATACATCTACTGATATATAGATGCAATAAAAAGAAACCTATTTTTATAAAATTTAATAATACTACATCTCTATTTCTGGATTTTCAAAATAAAAGAGTAGTTTGTAGAATTTATTTGTTTCTTAAAATCATATACACTATTTATCTATAATATTCAAAAGATGGTCCTGTCTGACAATAGTTTCTTAATTCTTATTGTTATATCCATAACATAAACTTTTATAAAATTTATTTCTCTATAAGGACGGTCCTGTCATCTAATATACAACTGTATTACCAATATTAATGTTTATTGAACTTTTGACAAATTTATCATAGAATCGACTTTGACTACTGTAGATATGCAACCTCTGTGACAGCAAAGCTAAGGTTTGTGTATGGGGAAAAGGGTAGGTTAGAACCCAAAGCGCCCATGTGGACTATTTTTAGGTGAGACACCCGCACTGATGGATCACTAGCGTCTTTATATGATCACATGTGCTGATCGTTGCACGTTTAGGGTTCATAATCGCTCTCGTTGACTGCTCGCGTTGTTTATAATTTTTTTTTTAATATTCAGATAATATTTTGTAAGTTCAAATTCAAACTTAGGGCACGGTGATATTTATTTAGTAGTTTATGGATTTTAGTAGTTCACACTATCAATAGACAAAAATATAGACAAGAATGATATAAGGATAACAGCATACCTCTGCTAAAATCACACAGCAAGAGTTAGTGTAAAAAATTAATTCTCGGAAGAAATAAACATAAAAGGAGAAGGAGAAGTAAGACAGGCATGCGTACTCTCGCCACTGCTCTTTAATTTATACTCAGAAGACATAATACAAGAATCGTTGGCGTAACAAACAACAATCAGAGTGAAAATTAATGGGAGAGTTATCAACAACATTACACTGATGCTTCCAGCATTCATGGTGTAAGCTTATAGAAGAGTCTTGAGAATAAGCTGTGCGAGCAGAACAACAAACAAGAAAGTATTGGGGAAACTGAAGAAGAAGGAAGAAATTGCGGAGACTATAAAAATTTTAAAATTGCAATGCTTGGGTCACATGATCAAAGGTGAGAAATATATATATTGTTACAGACTATTAGACAAGGAGAAAACAAAACAACTGAAGTATAGCTGTCATATGCATTTCCTGGTTGAATAATCTAAGACGGTGGTATAACAGCAGTAGAATTATTTTGAGCCACAATGTCAAAAATTAAAATTGCCATCTTCTCAAGAAGACGGCAAATGAAGAAGAAGAATTAGCTATTAATATTTAAACTTTTTATTTGAGAAAGAAGTATAGCATTAGAATAAAGGATAAAAATATCTTTCTCTTCTGTAACTCTCTATCTAAGCTCCACGTTGTGGAATTACGAAGGTAGATCAGAGGAGCTACAGGTTCGACAGAGGACAACCAACAATTATAGAAATCGCGTCGATCAATCGATAGTCGATCTTATTTAAAAGAAACGCATTAATCTCAGCGGACTTCTCAATTCTACTAGATTTGTTCAATAACTGTGAATTTCAACAATTCTCTCTAATAGCCAAAGGGATTTTGCTCACTTTTCAAAGCCTCAGGAATGACTTTGTCGGCATTCAATATTTTAAAACAGAGACTAATATCATCAACTAAATGCTAATGCTACATTTTAGGCTACCATTTTTATCGAATTAGAAAGTTCATAGATGTATTTTTAATTAGGCTAAAAAAGCTACGCCGATAAATGAAAAAGTTTCATTCACTTTTCATTCTTAATATTTAATAAAAGTTCGTAGTTTTGAATCCAACAGTTGAGAATAAATTGCAAGAAGAAGTGTTTAGGCTGACTAGTACGATTTCAATCTCCCGGGAAACAAGAAGGCTTATCGTCCGACACGTCAAAGCACCGAAATGCGCCCAATGTTTTACAGTACGGCAGTCATCATTCTAAGGAACGCATTAAATTTGCGGGCCAGGAATGACAGACTACTCCAGGGATGGGACAGGCTGGGGTGCTCTTGAAAACCTAGCGCCCTATAGAATGAGAGCCTTTGCGGCCCTTAGGAAGAAAGAGATGAGACTTGTGATAGTGATCTTCACAAGACACTGTCGCTTGAACAGGAATTTGCTCGGCTGCGGATCGTAGATGATGCAGAATATAGGTGGTGCTTGGAAGACAAGGCATCGCCCACTCTTGTTTTTGCCGACTATCCAACGTTGACTAAGATAAGAAAGGTGCAATTTGGAAGCTGCGTGCTGAACCCGGAGGACATAAGGAGGATCCAGCCTTTGCTAGGTGGGATGGGCTGTTACGCTAAAATTGGTATATGGGTGGGCGCACAATAGGCCCAGACTGGTAGTTTACGAGCAAGAAATCTTCGGCCCGTGTTTCAGTTAATTAATTCCTTCTTATCAGATAAAGGTGGAGGAAGAACATGACTCCAACTAATTTACTTTTCACAAGCTAAGGAAAAAACTGGTTATTCATGAGGTCTTATGAATCTTGCGAGCAAAAGTATGTATTTCGTAGAAATTGATGCCATTTATTCCTAGATCTGACGCAAAGAAAATATAAGTGATGTCGAAAGCAGCCAATAAATTTTTTCGTCCTGGTAAGTAAAATGAACGCAAAGGTTCGAGGAAATAACTATGATGTGGGATGTGGGATTGAGCGCATATCCTATTCGTTTGCTTAAAAAATAATGCAGTGCTGATAATGAAGAGTATTATGTTATGTTGCACAATAAACTAGGCGCACTTAAAATGCTATAAAGAACTGAGACCTCCCTTCAACTTAATAAATTTCTTTATAGTCCAGATAAGACTCGTAGCTATTATTTTGTGAAGTATAATATAAGGTGATGTTGCGTTAAGGCTACAGGAAATATCGATGCAAATTAAGTCATGTATATGAATTTGATTTCATTCTAGGTCAGAATGGCACATATGTGTTCTAAAGATTCCACGGTTATGCAATTGCGAAGCAGTTAAAATTTATTGTAATAACTTTGAGTGTATTTTTGTTATTAATTAAATGACTATTTGTAGCCTTATATAGCTTAAGATCCTCTTTTGCCTGCTGTTTGTCTCGCATCTAATACTTTATACAGAAAAAAAAACTGAATTAGGTAGACTCTTTTTCCAATGAAAGAAACCCAGTTGCAATATCGTAAACTGATATCGAATATACTAATGTGTACCTAAGAAGCTTTCAAACTAGTCCTTGAATTGTTGGTGGTAATTTTTATTATTATGTTTTCTAAAGTGTTGGCGCATTCTTCATCTATTTCTTGTCTTGACAACTGCTTTCTTGCAAAATTACTATTTATAGTTTTTATATTTGTATTACTAGATTGTCTATTAAATTATAGAATTTTCCATAAACAGCATTATTTTTAATAATATCTTACATTTTTAATTATTTTTTGTATTATTACAAAACATTTCTTAATTTTTGCATTTAAAGTCCATAACCATTATTGCAACCCTTTCATTTTTCTCTAGTGTCAAATAACTTCTAAACGGTTCCCCGTATTTTGCATATGGCGTGACACCCATATCAGGTCTATTGTGATGTTAAGTGTTCATGAAACAAGGGCTAAAACTTAAATGTTCACTTCAAAAAGCGTAGTTGTAAACTGGCCCGCGCCATACTTCGTTTATTTGCCCGCATAAATATATCGCTTTTTAAAAAGAAGTAAGCGCAGGGCAACATATGCTGCAAACGTAAACGTTTTTAGCAGTTTCGAGTTAAACTTTTTAAAAATGAATGATACAGTTAGTATCACTTTTAATGCTTTTAGGAACGGAGAAGCTAAATTATAAATTAGGAACTTTATGTAATTGCCCATAGATTCACAAATGTAATGCCAGGAGATGTTCTGGAATGATCGGATGAGAAGCTATAAGCCGATAACGTAACTGTAAAACTGTAGTTACCACGATATGTATTATACATGTTTTATTTCTTATGTTATGAGTCGTCTTTTGTATTCTTTTGTTTTAAGCGATTTTCGAATGGTACTATCTACTAAGTAATGGATTGCTGTTATGGAACTTACCAACTCAGTCGGGTTCTCCTATTTATTTCGTGAACACTTGCCCCAATGGTCACAGCTGAGGCTTAATCTGATAAATTGGTAATATAGATAGAGTCTTTTCTATGGGCCTCAATATTGTTGCCACATTTACGCATTCACTTTTTTAATTCCAAAAAAGAAAAAACATTGCAAAGCTTTTATTGTAATTCTTTATAATTTATCGTATGACACATAATTTTATAATTTTACATTAAAATTCTTAATATAATCAGTCGCTGGTACTGTTGCCTTGAGCGGACTTTTCTGGTAAGCTCGCAGATTGCACTCCTGGACGAGGTGCCCAATGATTTGGGAATCTGCTCTACAGTCTCATGTTGGGAGGGAAGTTTCTCAGGATTGTCTAAATAGATCAAATCCTGGGGAATGTATACCAACTAGGAAAAAAGCTGCCGCACTTCTGGTGTGAATTTTCATCTTTCCGGTTTCTCAGATTCATTTATGAATTTATGTGAATCATGATTAGATCCTTTAAATGCTAAAAAAAAGAATTTTTTGTATTATTTCTTTTGTAGAATTTATAGATTAGATATACCTATTATCAATAAGGTGAAGCCTTCTGTTTCTGATGTTGCTACGCTGCTCTTAAAGAAGAGTGTCTGGATTTTAGCTTTGTTTTATTATGATCTGGAATATCTGCATGAATGAGTAATTTAGGATGTTTTGCTTATTCTATAAAATTCTTGCTGTAGGATATTGCTCAGAGCCGGGAGCCAGTGAGTTTCTGTCGGTCTAATCATATCAGATGTGTGTGATTTAGTTTCATATACACTTGTGTAAGTGTGGTCTATTTAATCAGCCGTGGGGAAGATCAAAGTGAAGATGCGAAAAAGCTGTAGGTACGAAGCAGCAAGCCTACGAGTACTGGTAGCAAAATCAGACCGCTAAATATCGAGAGTATTTTGTGGAGCCAAGACACGAATGCAAATGTGTGATCGACGAAACAAGGACAAACACAATCAAAGGATCAGGAATAAACTTTTGCAATGCACCAGTAGCTCCAGGAATTTTTGGTCGGTAGCAAATGCATTAAGTAATAAATTTACAAAACCGGCTCTCCCACATGTGACAGACGAACGTGGCATTACGGCGACTACAGCCAAGGAAAAAGCAAACATGCTCGCCAAAATGTTTTCATCGCACTCTACCTTAGACGTCTCCCAAGACAAGGCTCTCCCCATCAAACATCAACGCTACCATGCCAGAAGTCAAATTCAATCACCGTGATATTCGTCAAATCCTTAAAGAACTAGATATGTAAAAGGCACCAGGACCGGACGAATTACTTGTTGTCGTGCTAAAGAACTGCGCCAATGAACTAACACCCATTTTTCCAGACTTTTTCTCTATCTTACCGAAAAGTGATATACCCATCTTCTTGGAAAGTCGCTCGAGTGCAACATATTCCAAAAAGGCAAGAAAACCAAGCCCTTAAACTATGGCCCAATTGCTTTGCTTCTCATAATCTCCAAAGTCACGGAACGTCTAGTCAATCAGCAACCATTCGAGTAACTCGAGAACAACAAAATAATCAGCGCTAATCAATACGGCTTTTGAAAAGAGAGATCGACAGGCGATATATTGGCCTATGGACAATTTAGAACTACGGAGAGTCTCGAGTAATTGAGTTGGATATTTCGAAGGCATTCAAAAGAGTTTGACATGACGCATTGCTCAACAAACTGCCATTCTTCAGACTACCAGCATCTCTCTGCAGCTGGCTTGCCAGTTTCCTTAATAACGGGTCTCTGCACGTTGCAGTTGATGTCGTCTCAAAAACATTCACCATAAACGCGGGCGTGCCTGAGGGCGCAATACTTTTACCATCTTTGTTCCTCACCTATATAATTGACCTGCTGACTGAAACGAATAATCCGGTTTACAGTTTTGCAGATGACAGTACCCTTGTCTTTCAGCCACTGAGCACAGGAGCAGATTACAGGAATTAATCAGGATTTGGCCCAGTTCAATTCAGCAGAGACCCACGCAGCCACATTTACCAAGAGGCACAATACGGCGGACCCTGACATCATCATGGCAGGGTCGACCATTCCGTCATCTTTGAAAATCGGGCTACCGATACTGGGGGCCTCGGTCAACAGCAATTTATCCTGGCATGACTACGTTGCTAACATCGCAAAATCAGCCTCCCAGAAGCTTGGTGCGCCATTTTGCAACAAAAAACTGTATACACCACAGCAGTAAAGTTGCTGTTGCTCTACAAGGGCAAATAAGATCGTGCTTAGAATATTGCTCACACATCTAGGGTGCTGCACCAAAGCACACCCTAAAGCTGCTGGATTCCATTTAGAAGAGAGCTGTGTATCTCATCGGCGACCTAGAGTTGACCCGGAATCTGGATAGTCTGGAACACCGCAGACATGTGGCCGAGATGTGTGTTTTACAGATCGTTTCACGACAGATGTTCCCAGGATTTGGCCCGCCCCATCCCGCCCCTGTCAACGCCTGTCAGAACATTACGACAGACGGCAAGAGTGCACCAGTTCGTCGTACAATTGGAAACACCTAGAACATCGTGGAACTCACTGCCAGAACACCTGTTTCCCCCTGATTACAACCTACAACTATTCAAGAACCGTGTCAATAACATCTTCGCACAGACACCGCTCGTCGAGCCGCCATAGGATCTCCCTTTAGTGTGTGTGCCACTGCTATAAAAAAACTTTGCTAAGCACCGTAAAATTGTTGCTGTTGCACTCCAACTTGTCTCGTACAGCTTTTGTATGACACTGTTTCTTGTTTAAGCCTGGTCGGTATATTTCAGAGGTGCTGATTGAAAGCGTTCTATCCAGGGTTATTCGTAAGTATTGTGAATGTTTATTGTTCCGTAAATTTTGTTGTTGAAATGTTCATTCAGTTCTCTATTTTCATTTTGTTGGTTAAATGGTATCACGATTCTTCCGTCTTCGATGAACTTGGATGGAGCCTCCTTTATTTAATTTGTCACATTTGAATGTACAGGTCGCTGATTATGTATCTTCTATCTTCTCAAAATTCCTGTTACGTGGGGCCAGCCAGGTCATCCGCTTATCTAATTTTCTTGGCATGGTTACCGGTATCTTCGAGCTATACAGAGTAAATTGTAGTGACGCTTGAACCGAGCCATTCGTTGGCGATCGTAACTTAGAAACTTCTATTGATTAGCATGTTGCTTATCAGATGGATAGTTTGTAAGCATTTAACGACTTATGTATTATATATATCACACCTTCTCTCCAATCTGTGTCAAAGGCAACTGTCAAGTCAACAAATTCTACAGATCTTTTGAGTCCTATTCGCTTCGATGTAAAAAGTAAGAGCCATTATCTGATCCGCAGAGTCTCTGGGACCCAAAATCAGACTCCTATTGAGCAGTGTAAATCAGAATGCTGCCTCGATCCTGCTGTGAAGAAGTCTTTCGAAGAGTTTGAAAACTACGCTTAGTAGGGCTATCGATCGGCGCTATCAACACGATTTTTTGTACTATCAGATTTAAGTAGAGAGACAATTTTTGCCTTACTGAAAGATTGTACGAGAAATTCCGCATAAACATCATCGAACTCCGGAGCTTTTTCCGCTTATGTTTCCTTTAGGGCGGCTTCAATGTTATTCCAATCAAACTAGGCAATTTTCTACCAAACATATTCAAATATTTTTATGAAAGATTATGTCATACAACAAGTTCCTCATTCCCTCAAATAAGATCCCTAGGAAATTAGGAAACTGTTACTTTGGGAAATATAATTTAAAATGTTGTAAAATTGATTTCAGGGTATCAGAGTTAGTTTTGCAATTTTGCTGCGATTTGGCTTTCCGTTCTCTGAGGCATAATTAATGAATTGCAACCTCCGATTATTAACTTCTTTCTTATTTCATTAATTTCAATATGATAAAAATTCCATTGCGGAAGGTTCTCGAATGTTAGCTATTCTTTAAATTAATGCTTGAGTGAATGAAGCCTGAATCTACTTATTTCTTGCAACTCTTAAATCGCTAGAACTTTCAAAAGCATGTCATCAAAAGGTCATATTGAGCGATTATATTCAATAAAGTACAAATTACTGACTTCCTCTTTATAATTATCGATATCAACATTAAAGCACTGTCCACTTCCTGTGCAATTAAATTTCTGGATTGCAAAATTCAGTAAAACAACTGGCACTTATCTCGTATCTCTTTTTTCTTTTGAAGTTCTTCTGCCATCCTTATTTTATTTTCTGCCTTTTCTTTTTCTTCATTTCCCTTTTTTCATAATATCCTCCTGGGACCCAGAAAGACTTTCTTATTCGAATCACTTTGAAACTTTACAGGCGTTGTGAGAAGGAAGAAATAAACAACTTTTTTTAATAAAATTCTTATATATATTTTTTTACTTATCTGGTACACATCAATTTTGGCAAGTGCAAGTGCGTTTTAAATCGTATTGATCTGAGAGCAAATCTGTAGCAATTTTAATTTTAAAATCAAGATATTGCTGAATTTTTCGCTTTGGAGTATTCAATCTTTTTTGTCGCGTCTATAAAGAATCCAAGAATTAGCCATAGCTAAGTCAAAGAAATGTGAAGTAACCGTCTATTTTTTGCATCTAGCTTGTATTCTATAATAACTTATCATTCTATCTATTAAATCTATACCTTCCATACAGTCATTATATTTTGATACAATGTTAGGTCTGGGTACTTGAATGTACTTTGTTTCCTTTTTTGACCATCTTTTGCATTCGTCGTATGGTTGAGTTCCCTGTCCCGTCGAGGCTAGAAATACTGGTTTCATTTCGTACCATTTAGCAATTAAGATTTTCTCATCTTCACGCAGTCAGGTACTTCGATGCCTCTCGTCCCATTTTGCCCATCATTGTATCGCTGGTTAGATGAACAACTGAAGGAATGCGCGACTTCATTATGGTTCCTGTGCCATACATTCTGTTTTGGAATAGGTGTTCCAGTAGAGGACTAGTGGTAAAATACCGGTCAAAATATAAGTTCGTACCAGGAAGCAATGTTTATTTTAAGCGGATTACAGCTGATGGTTCAATTCCCAAATTTTTATGACTTGCCTCCAAAAACGTATTTATTTCCTTGATACAGTTCAAAATCAATTACCAGTCCATCCGGGGCAGCACAGACAAATTTTTTAAACCTTAAGGATTTGGTTTACCTTTTACAAACTGCTTCATAGCGCAGACACCAGTAAATGGAATCATTTGTTCATCCACAGCCAATGTTTTTTCTTTAGGTAACTTCAAACATGCATTTCTCACCTAATCCATTACTGTACGAACCTTCCATTCGACTTTCTTTCTATCTATCACGTGTCATGTTTCTTGCAATAGCTTCAACCCTGGAAGTTTTAGCCCAATACATCCGAATTCGTAGGTACTTCAAACAAGACATCAAGGTTAACATCCCAAAAAAAATTTTAATCTCAAGCAGTGTCAAATTCAGTGATACTCCTTTTAGTTCAACATATCGGGCATTTGTACAATCGCATATCTTTTGGAAAAATGCATCCGTAAAATACATGGACAAATAATCTTTCGCGGTCCAGGAGTCACGTGCTTGAAAGCCATTTTAAGGTTCGGTCCATTCGAAGTTTGGAGGTGTAAAGGTTGGTTTTCTTTTCCAGTCAGTACGTTTTGCTTAAGTTTTATCATTTTGAGCTTGAGCTACAAGTAAATTATAGCGAACAACACTTAACGGAAGTAGATCATCTTCATCATACTCATCACCATCTTCATTTTGACCTATGGCCTCTTCATCACATTGTTCCTTTTCTATTTCTTCGCGAGCTATTTCTTCAAAATCAATTTCATCGTTTCCATCATCTGAAATTTCTATGTCGGAAGAATCGCCCGTTAATAGGTCAAGAAGATTCTCGTCATCAACTCCAGATCTAAGAGTTTTTTTCTTGCCACATATTGCTGAAAGTAGAAAAGAAATAAATTAAGATATTTGAAGAGCGCGACCTGACCGCCATTCAAGTGGAAAAATAGGTTAATCAATAACATGCCAAATTACAGAAGCAAGACCTAGAGTCAATTGAAATGGACGGTTCATTCTAAGACCGTTTACAAGCATGCAGAAGACATTTATGAAGTTTTAATTAGCTTAAACTATGAAACAAACTTTACTCTTCATGAATTGTAAACAAAACTGCATTAAAAGTTCCAAAAAACAGCTAACTTACCATCATAAGTGAGCTTACGGAATGCCGCCATTGCCACAACAAAACAAAACAAGATTTAACGAACAGGTGTTCGACCGAGTCTGCGCTAAGTATGCCAGATGGCAGCACCTATATGACCAATAAAATGATTTGTGGGTCGCAGCTCTCTTTCCAAAATATATTTAGAATATTAGAAGTGAGAAGCTGGGTGTCCATTTGAATGGACGTTGGGTTCCAGGAGGATAAATTTGCCACTGTTCAGATGTTACTACTGAAGGATTTTTTTCTTTTATCAACTGCTTTTTTACGTTTTTTGCGACGGCTATATTAGAGCTCCTTTAAAAGCTGACTGTATTATATTTTGGTTCCGGTTGTCAGATTTTTCTTCCATTGATTAGACTGCGAATTAAAATATTGCTAATAGTTCTAATTGGAGCTGTCGGCATTTCATCTTCAACTGATTTAGGGAAGTCTACCCTTAAGTTGGTTGATACTTGCTCAGAGGTAGTTTTATTTTGATTTCTAATTCTTTACTCTTGACATCATTTAGGTTAAACTTATCGATTTCACCATTGTTTTCTGGCATTTTTGTTTTACTTTCTATATTCACTTCATTCGGCTTCTTCATTTACGGTCTCATTATTTTGCAATCCTTCTTTAAGATTGTTTTTGTCAAATAAATATAATGAAGTGTCTACTAGCGTTTCTTCACATAACATGACTTTCTTAAACGTCCTATTTTCTTCTTCTCTATGTAATTTTCCAGAAAATATTTTCCTTTTTCTAATTCTTCTAAGTTTCGAATTTCTTCTTCCGATTGCACTTTCGAAATTCCACGATACCAATCCACATTTTTGGAACTCATTTTGCAGTATTTGTTCATTTAACCTTTCATCAATAGTTTTCTTTAGTAATGAACAAAAGTCTGTTCTTTTTACAGTGCCTCCGTTATTTTGATGGACTTTTCAGAGAAAATCTAAACCCATTGATATCCAGTTTATCAGACAAATTAATGCCTTTTACTCCTTTTTGAATAAGGCCGCTTTGGTTCTGGCCGTTGAGACTAACTAGCACAAGTGCTAATTCGGTGACCCTAACGAAGCTGATAAACTGGAAGTGCTCGACGTTAATTTATTTCTGGGTCAAAAAATGTTTTTTTTTTTTGAGAAGTATTTTTTTTGGGAAATTAATCGGCTTCTCTTGACGAAAATTTGCACCAAAACTGTATTAGAAGGAACTATAGAAATGACAAAGCCTTTTACACATGGTGTGCTAGTTGAATTTAAACATTTCGCCATTTCAAGTTTTGGCACGACACGTTTAGTACTGAAAAAATTAATAATCTGGAGCAAACAATCGTCTCTACATTAAGGAGAAGATACCAAAAATCGCTTCGATTTGATTGAAAATGGCCAAGCTAACCCAAACTTTCAGTTTGAAAAATCTACTTTTTCAAGGGAAAAGTGTGCCGAATGCGCTTAAAGACGTTTTTACTTCTTGGCTGTTTTTCTTTCTCGCTTGGTGGAGGTTGACTAGAGCCGACTTTACTTGAATGAGCTTTAAATAATTGAACGTGACGCATGACGCATGATATTAAGGAGACTCACAGGTTTATATATTTGTGTAATTGTGTATACTATAATTGAATAAAAATGTAACGTTATGCTTAAAAATTAAGAGTATTCTGAATGTAATCGATAAAGTAACAGACATTGCAAAATAGATTAAAATAAATTCATTTAATTTATTACGAAAAAAGCAAAGCGAAAACCAAAGTCTAGAAACTAAAACAAGTGCCATTTAGTTGTCTTTGAATACTTGGGGTCTTCGGTTTTAGGATATTTAAAAAATTTACAACACCAAAGTTAGTTTGATATTCGCCAAAAAGCAGTACAAATTATTAGTAAATATATGAAGCAATGATTAGAAACTTTGGGATTAAATTGCAAATTTATTTAATATTTTCCAATCAATTTGTAAGGGGTTAGAAATTGTGGAAGGGGCTGACGTACTATTCATTTTGATATTAAGGCATTTTATGATATTAATATCGTGATCCATCAGGGTCCATTATTCCCACTTAACAAACAAAGAAACTCCGCAATGTGAAATTTAATTGACAAATAATATTTGTCATTAAATCTATACATTGTACTAACAAAGCAAGTTATTGGTAACGAAATTACATATTCCTCTGTAGAAGAGATGAATTGCTTGACAAAGATTTTATATAGATGAAGAGCCTTGAAAACCCCGTTTCCTTGTGAAAATCATTTCGATTACCAAAAATGGTCTCACGCATTTTGATGATGCCAACTTCTTCAGCAACTACTAAACAGTTTTAGCATTTGCATCCATACCCATTTTAAACGGATGAAAGAAGCTTACCAATGACGGAACAGCTAATTTACAAGTCTCATAACGAAAACTCGTTAAAAAATTAGAAAGAAGGAATAAATCAATATATTTCTGTGAATGATACAGAAGTGTTATATTAATAATAATAAACAGTTTGGAAGAAGTTGACTGGTGTCAAGAAAGTTTTGATGTTGATTGACGTTATGAGGTAGATTAGAAAAATTAACTCGATGCATTACCAGACATAGATGTTTCGTTTTTTAAGTTTCTTTGTTTTGAATAAATATTTCAAAATTTTTCAAAATTTGCTGAAATAATATTGAAATTTGATAACCCTACGCAGAAGTGATACCTAGAGTGTGACAATTGTATTCTTATATTTTAATAGTCGATTTCAAAGTTCTGATCCGAAGTTGTAAGATATCCGTATATAACGAATCAAGTAACTGATGATTCTTAATCGATTGGGACGAGAGGTAAAATTTGTAATTTTCTATTTTTTCTAAACTGAGATTGTTTGATGATTTATGGTATGTTTTCCCATAAAGCATTTTGCTCCTGAATATAGCGAATAATCAGCGGAATTTACGTTAATCAGTTGAATAACAGGAATATAGTATACAAGACACAATAAATTTTACCAAATTATAAAAGCTACAAGTTTTTGTGATAATTTAATTTCATTCATTTCATAGCAAAAATCTATACATAATACAATTTTTCGATAACAAATTTCTCTTCTAAATGAAAATATATATTTCTTAGAATATTGCATCGATTTGTAAAACATCCCAACGTATTTCTGGAATAAGGCAATTTAAGAACGGAACGCAAGCAGGAACTAGGGAAATTAAGGTTTATATAAATGCAACAGAGAAATGTACTTCTTTTATTAATTTTTTATTAGCGAATATAAGGTAAATTCTAGCTCTGTTTCATTTCTATTGATTTTGTATAGATTAGGTTTGATTGTCTCCGGCAAACGGTTTCCGCTTTGTGAGTTTCATTTAGGCAATTACATTCAAATATGGGCTCCTCAGTATGCAAGCAAAGTGCCTATGCCACAAAAGTATTTTAAAATATTTATTCTAATTTTGACATTTAATGTAGCTCGTTGACGTTATGAAATGTCTTAGCTTTCATAAAGTAACATTTTTCCTCCACTGGTGATGAAATAGCTATTTACCTAACAAGTGCGGAAAGTAATAACTTTCTGTGCAACATTTTTCCTACGAGCATTTGGAAAACCTTGCACATACAACATTCAATATATCAACAATCAACATGCACACATCTTTATACAAAATTACTACTCATTTTTAAGCAGCAACAAAATATGCTTTCTACAACAAAATGTAATTATAAATAATATTTGCATTAAATGTGCAGTTCGTTGCATTAGTAATATTTATGGAAGAAGATTGGTTTTTCTGGTGCAGATTAATTTTGAATGGACGGCAGCTTAATTGGTGGAAATTAATTGGAGCACTATGGATAGCTTGCACCTCTGAATGAAGATGAAGAACTCGGCTTTGATTGCGATGAACAATGTAAAATTTGTGGTGAGATTTTTTTCTTACGTCCAAGCGATTCTTCCGAACAACTTTCGGCTGCCGAGGTAGATTTCCAGCCGCCATGCCATTTAATGTTTGTAAATTTGCACCTGAATTTGCTAACAATGTAGATCTCCGGAAATAAGGCCATCCCAAAAAATATCCTGCTATATGATAGAATATCTTTCCAAAACTGTTATTACCTTGATACCCCGCACTGAACCATACAATTTTCTTGTTTGAAATTACAAATATTCTTGCCACATTATTCTTTGTTTTATGGTATTTTTATTACAAGAAGTTGGCTTGAAAACGATACACCGCAGCAGCTACTCTTGCTCTACAAAACGCAAATAAGACCGTGCATAGAGTATTGCTCACACATCAGGGGTGCCACACCTAAGAACACCCTAAAGCTGCTGGACTCCATTAAGAAGAGAGCTGTGCGTGTCGTCGGTGACCCGGGCCCTGGATAGTCTGGAACACCGTGGCCAAGATTTCCCTATTCTATAGATATTTTCACGGCAGATGTTCCCAGGATTTGGCCAGCATTACCCCGCCCCCAGCAGCGCCTGTCAGACAGTCACGACAGACGTCTAGAGCGCACCCGTTCGTCGTAGAACTGGAACACGTAGAACGTCGCTTTACAATGACTCCTTTGTCTAGCGCACTGCATCATTGTGGAACTTACTCCCAGGACATCTGTTTTCCCCTAAATACAACCTGCAACTATTTCAGAACCGCGTCAATCAATATCTTCGCACACACACGTCGATTGCCATAGGATCTCCCTTTAGTGTGTGTGCCACTGCCATAACAAAAAACAGTAAACTTTCCTTATCTTCGATATCATCTATATTATCTGAACTACAGAGGCGCAAGCCTTTTGAAACTAACCAACTGATTATTTTTTTAAAAAACAGGTTCTTTGCAACCTTCAGCAGCACTTGACGTATCTATTAGTTCTGATTGAACATCCTCTAAGATTCTGGATGATTTTTCCCAGATATCAAGAATATCAAGTTCGAAGGATCTTGAAAGAAAGATGTAGTCTGCCCAAGATTTAATTAACCAAAACAACATCGAACAGTAAAGAGGAAGAAGACAGAAGGGAAGCAGCATACAGCAAAAAAGATGCAAAAACAAATGAAAAGCATCAGGGCGAGCAGCATAGAAAGAGAATAGTACCTAAACCAACTGCTCTTAATTGGACTACTGGGTATCTCGGCTAACATCGTATTAGTGTGCCTTTCCAGTCACACTACGCACTTTTTACAGCTCTTCGATCTTTTCTTCGTCTTTTGAGCCAATAATGAAGAGTTATTTTAATAAGGGCAACTCTAAATAAATATATTGAGTAACATTTCATTTCATCTATTCCAGTGAATTCAGCTACTAATATCGATTGCAGTACCTGAACCGAAAAGGTACGAGATTTTGAAACAAACCATCTGGTTATTTTTTTAAACCCAAGTTCTTCGCAATTTTCTTCAGCAGCACTATACGCATGTGGTAGTTCAGATTAGGCATCCTCTAAAATTCCGAACAATATCTCCCTAATTCCAAAAAAGTTCGAAGAATCGTATAGGAAAAAAGTGGTCTGCCCAATATTTAATTAGCCCTAGCAACATCAAGCAGAAAAGAAGAAGAAGGCTGAAAAAAAGCAGCTTAGAGCAAAAAAATGCAGAAACCGAAGATAAACATCAGCGCGAGCAACAACGAACGAGAATAATACCTAAATCAACTGCTCTTAAAGCTGTTAAACGACGGTTCATCTCAAAACAATCTTCGCTATCAGAAAATGATGAGAAATTTTCAGTAAGTAATTCAAGTGATTTGGAAGATTTCAATAGAAATGAATGCGGTGGTCCTTCGGCGTGTTATAAAGCCCCCAATTCCAACTTAGAGCAAGTGCATTACTTTAAATGCCGCAGATGGATTCATCGTTCCACATGCCATATCTGTGGAAAGAATAACTAGTTTCACAATGATTACTTTATACTTTATAACCTTCTTCATAAATTAGCAATCTCTCCTATCCATTCTGCGTCATCAAGGTCATATGTGGAGTGTGAGATTGCGCAACCTCTAAGATTCTGGATAATATCTGCCCAATTCCAAGGATTGTAAGTTCGAAGAATCGTAAAGGAAAGAAGAAGTCCGCCCAAGATTTAATTTTCCCTAGCAACATCGAGCAGAATAGAGGAAGAAGATTCAAGAAAAGCAGCTTAGAGCAAGAAAATTGCAGAAACAGAAGAAAAACTTCAGCGCGAACAATAACGAACGAAAATAATACCTTAATGAACTGCTCTTAAGGCTGTTAAATGACGGTTGGTTTTAGAACAATCTTCGTCATCAGAAAATGATGAATAATTTTCAGTAAATAATTCAAGTGATTTGGAAGGTGTCAATAGAAATGAATGTGTTGGTTCTTGAGCGTGCTATAAGGCCACCAATTTCAACTTAGAACAAGTACATTGCGTTAAATGCCGCAGATGGATTTATCGTTCCACATGCAGTGCGTCTCGTCTGTGTGAGGAAGGATGGCTTAGAAAGAGTGAATAATTGACATCCCTGACAAAACATATACCACATCTTGGGCTCCCCAGGGACGATATAGTTAAAATACACAATTTTGAAAAATCCTTCACGGTCGTGATAAGAAGTAGAAAAGAATGGAAAAAGAACACCACTTGCATTTTCACATTGCAGCAAAGTGCCATAAAATGGTATACAGATGGGTCAAGAACTGAACAGGGGACCAGAACCGGAGAATTTCGGACAGAAACCAAATTTTCCGAAGCAATGGAGATACACTTGGGCATATTCCAGGCGGAAATTGACGCCATAGGAAGATATGCGCAGTTCAACCTTGACAGAAACTATAGGAAGAAAGATACTCTCATCTTCTCAGACAGTCAAGCAGTCATCATAGCGCTAAGTTCATCAACAATCAGCTCCAGAATGGTATCAGTATCAGTAACAGAAGGGGTGGCTCCTAGCGGGCCTTGCACTTAGGTCACCACTTGGGTTCGTTGTGCTCCCAGCCCCCAAAGAAAGCCCTCATCTCCTTCAGACTAATACGACGCACTGAATCTGGCTCGATCTGCGTCGCGCCAAAGATTCTGAGTCTTGCCCACGCGAAGGCGGGACATGCCGTAAGTAGATGGTATGGGCTGTCCTCGTCCTCCATACACCATCTACACTCCCCCTCCTCTGCAATTCTCAGCAGAGTCAGGTGCAGTCTAAGCCTGCAGTGCCCTGTGCATCTAAAGTTATTTGGAAGTTGATAGTTTATATTTTATAAGCTTCTTTATAAATCAACAATCTCTCCTACTGTGGGTAGGTGCGTCGTCAAGCTCATATGTGGTAGGTGAGATTCCATTTTTCCAAATCCAAGTTCTTCGCAACCTTTTTCAGCAGCACTGGACGTATCTGCTAGATCTGATTACACAACCTCTAAGATTCTGGATGATATCTGCTCAATTTCGAGAATTGTAAGTTCATAGAATCGTTAAGGAAAAGAGTGGTCCGCCCAAGATTTATTTAACCTTAGCAACATCGAGTATAAAAGAGGAAGAAGACTGACGAAATGCAGCTTGGAGCAAAAATATTGCAGAAACAGAAAAAAAGCATCAGTGTGAACAACATCCAATGAGAATAG
This sequence comes from Pissodes strobi, assembly GCA_016904865.1. NCBI lineage: Eukaryota > Metazoa > Arthropoda > Insecta > Coleoptera > Curculionidae > Pissodes > Pissodes strobi. Next base: position 7,509 of record MU184408.1, on the reverse strand, counting down.
CACCTAAACCAACTGATCTAAGCCAAACTAATCCAAACTAACCCAATTGTTCTTAAGGCGATTAAACGACGCGACGGTTGGCTTTAGCACAGTCTTCGTCATCAGAAAATGATGACAATTTTACAGTCAATGATTCGAGAGATTTGGAAAGATTCAATGGAAATGAATATGTTGGTTGTTTAGAACGGTATGAGGTTGAACAATTTTAATTCAGACTGGATGAAATACCTTAAATATCGCAGATGGATTCATGGTGCGTGTAAAGAGTAATGAAATTTATGCGAAAAGAAATAACTAGTTTCACAATGATTACTTATATCAAGAATGTATATGTTAAGCTGTTTGTTAAAAGTTTTTATGGTTTAGCTTCTGTTTCAAGTTGTATGGAAGTTGACAGTTTCTATTATAGACTATAAATAAGCAAAATCTCCCATCCACTTTGCGTTGTAAAATGTAACGTTTGAAGTTTTTGAGTTTATCAGTTCTGCATTGTATATATTCGGATAATATATGTTTCTCAATTAATTTTAAATTTTGCTTACCTCCTGCAATTGAATTTGTAATATTCTGAGTGTCTGTCCTTACTTTACTCTAGATATGAATGGCGATAATAAGAATATTCAATATTTCAGGAAATATTATGCAGGCTTACCTTGATGCAAAAGTCAGGGTTCAAAATCTTCGATGTTGTGTAATGCGTGGTCAATATTTAACTAAAACAACCGAACGAAATATATTCCAACTTGTTGCTGTGTCTCGAAAAAATCAGAAGTCTGTATAGACCAAAAAACCCAAACAATTTCAATTATTTAAAAAAAAATCAGCGAGAAATGTTTATCATTTAAAATATTTAGATAAAAATTTATCATAATTGTTTTTATGATGTGTGGAATTAACTCACATGACTTCTGGTGGCTTCGAAGGTTTCGATAACTTTGTTCTGATACCAAACGCCAAAAGCCGGCATTATTTTGCATGGTCGTTGGAAGAGTAGTACTCACTGTAGCCAAGGATTAAGTGGATGCATTAGAAAATAAGCATCAAAATGCCCTTTCTGTTTCCACGATTTAAACCAAACTAATAAATAGTTTAAAATGTTGCCTCTTTCTACATCTGAAAGTTGCATTGTGACAAAATTTATTATAATTTTTTTCACATTTAATTATAAATGGCAAACTGCTCATTTGGGAGGGTAGTTTTGGCATATATACGAGCAAACAATATTGCTTTACCTGATCACAGTGGAGCTGAGAGAATGCATAGCTTTTTTGGCACATTTAGTAATATATCCATATATCCGTGTATGTATTTATATTCCACGTGAATACAACATGTTAAATTGGTCGCGTAGTGTATAAACCCACCAAAGCGACCGTACCAATCAAAAGCAAACGTGCAATGTATTTTGATAAAATAGCCATCTAACGCCAGCAGTGAATAATATCTGTAAGCCAACCAGAAATACGCTGGCGACTCATTAATATTGCTGTCGGATATTTCTGATAGCAAGTCTACGATTAATGAACGAACTTAGAAACAAAAATTGCAAAAATTTACTTGCTCCAGATCTGGGGTGTATATTATCGTTATTCGACATTCCTGAATGTCAGACAAAAGACAAGTTGCGGAAAAATATTATCCTGCCTTAATTATTTCAACTCGTGTTGTGCAAGTTCTTAGGGTTATTAATCGGATTTTTTGGTTTATTCATACTGGCTGTCGTGTTTTATTATTCTAGGTAGTAGACAATTATTAAAATTATTATGTATTGCATATTTATAGGAGGCTAGGGTAAGTCAATAATTTTCCTCGAGCTCGAGCGTGATTTGGCAGAAGCAATAAAAAGTGGTAAGCTGACAGTCATATAAAATCTGGTTCAATTCTGACCATCTTTAGGAGTTTTTAATTTTATTGTTAGTACTAGTTAGTTAAATTAACAGCGTATTATAATAAACGGGTAGAATTTTGAATAGCATTTTCTATATTTTGACTAGAATAATAATGATAATGATAATTTGATTTTCTAGCCCCAACACCCTTTTTTAAACATGATATTACAGCAGGACAATGAAGTAAAAATGTCAAGAAATTGCAGCTTTAAAATATGGATCAGTAATACTAATACCCTCTTCAATTAAAATGTAGTATGTGCAGCCAACGTAAGGCCGAGAAATCGCCTCTCAAACTTATAGTTTTGGGAAACAAACTATATGTTTTATTGATTTTTTATGTTCAAAACTGTACAATGTTAGTTCAAATTATAGATTTTTTATTGCAGTGGCACACACACTAAAGGGAGATACTATGGCACTTGACGAGCAGCGTGTGTACGAAGATGTTGATTGACACGGTTCATAAATAGTTGTAGGTTGTAATTAGGGGGAAACAGATGTCCAGGGAATGAGTTCCACAATGATGCAGTGCGCCAGACAAAGAAGTCCTTATAAAGCGACGTTCTAGGTGTTTCCACTTGTACGATGAACGGGTACGCTCTAGCCGTCTGTCGTGACTGTATGACAAGCGCTGCTGTGGACGGAATGATGCAAACCAAATCTTGGGAACATCTGCCTGAAAATATCTTTAAAACAGGGAAATCTCGGCCACATGTCTGCGTTGTTCCAAACTGTCCAGATCCTGGTTCAACTCCGGGTCACCGACAAGACACACAGCTCTCATCTGAACAGAGTCGAATAGGGTGTTCTTAGGTGCGGCACCCCAGATGTATGGGCAATACCCTAAACACGGTCCTATTTGCGCTTTGTAGAGCAAGAGCTGCGGTGTATATAGTTTTTTATTACGAAATAGCGCACCAAGCTTCTGCGAGGCTGATTTTGCGATGGTAGTAGCGTGGTGGACTTTGGTTTCAATCGTGGTTGAAATCAGATCTGTTTTGATCGCAGGGAAAAGGATCAAGCGATAATTTATATTCGTCTTTCGGGAATCGTGATTAAGGAACACGTTTTTCACCCTTGCTTTTTTAGAGAAACTCTAAGAAGCAGCACTTCGGTGCCATAAACGGCAATCCGGGGACGGAACTCCGCATTTTTTAGAGGCCAAAATGGACCAGGACGATGACTGCTCGTCTTTACAGTCAGAGGACATCCGGCCTAACTTACCTAGCGAAAAGATAATCACTAAATGTAGATATATAAACTCCAAATTAGCCAAAAACATCGAAAATTGCGCCGAATGCGCAAAATAGCATACTGAATTGCAAAGTATCAAGTACGGAAGTTATAATTCCACAGCTAAACAGGGGCATAGACCACTTAAAAACGGTCCATCAGCTCAAATCGTCATATTCCAATACAAGGAGAGACATTAAACCCAAAATTAACACCGGTAGAACCGGTGCCAAGAAAAGCAGGAAAGGTTCGCAGACATGGATGCTAACTAATTACGAGCCACATAAAGGGCAAAAAATCCACCGATGATTCTGCTCCCCTGATAGCGGAAACTAAAATAGAGTCCTTTAAAACGCCCTCTAAAATTATAGGGCTAAATAAGAACATTAGGGTCTAAATCTCGACTTTGGGGGGCCTTCGAGCATACATACTCATAACAGATACGAGGCCCTCTCTAGCGTAGAAGATGACAGCAGTGTCATATCCACTTCTGCTGACACAACAAAAAAGCCTGTAAGCCGCACTAGTGCTAGGCTGAGGAAAGAAAGCACAACTCACCCTCAAAGCAAAATCCGGTTCACTATCGTGTTACAGGGCAAAATAAACAGCCACAAAAAGCTGCAATAAGACATGCAGAGAATGCATATCAGCAAATTTTCCATCAAATATGCCAAAAATTGCACTATACATCATATACTTTGATAGTGACAAGGACTGGCAAGTATTCAAGCGCAACTGTGACAACAAGAATCTCAAATATCACTCTTATGCGGAGAAAAATCAGAAGACCAGGGCCTTCGTCCTTAGAGGGCTAGACGGGGAAATCCCCATAGCTGGAATTAAATGGCGATTGATGGACGACTACGAATATGCAGCGAAAAACGTTTTCGAGATGGGGAAAATGTAAGCTGGTAGTTCTCGCAGCAGGACATAAAGACCCTTATGAATATTAAGGTTTCATGGGAAAATCGGCAAAGCACAAAGCCCATAATGCAGTGCCGCCGATGCCAAATACTATATAAATCCATTATCAGGCCATTCTTGACGTATGGTGCACCCGTTTGATGCTCGGTGGCCGACACTCACCTCAAGAAACTGCAAATCATAGAAAACTAGCATTTAAGGGCTGTGTTCTCAGCGGGCCGATATACCAGGACCCGGGACTTACACGCCTGGGCAGGAATTAAGTTAAGTTAAGTTTAAGTTTTTATTTCGCTTTTGAATAATACAATCTCACACTTAGATTACAATATTATAAGCACTTCAAGACTAACACACATAATGTCAAAGTAATACTAATACATACGATATGTTTACATTTAATACAACAATAAGAGTATATAACAATCTCATAATAGCCATTATATTACAAACAAACATAGGTCCATAATAAAGAAGTGGTGGTTAAAAAAATTCTTCGATATTGTAGAAGCACTTCTTTATAAAAAAAGATTTAATTTTTGTTTTAAACTGTATCATATTGTCGGATTCTTCGAAGCATTTATAATGAGTCAGAGCTCTATTGTATACCTTGATTCCGATGTATCTTGGGTTTTGTTGACCTAATTTAAGTCTGGAAAATGGAAGATCAAGAGAATTCTTTGTTCGGGTATTGTGTCTGTGAATTTCACATCTTTTTCTATTTGCTTCAATATTTCTTTTGGTAAATACCAATAACGAATATAAATACAAAGATGAAAAAGTTAATATTTGTAAATCTTTAAACAAGTTTCTACATGATTCGCGGGCCTTGACTCGGCACATATAGCGTATTGCTCTTTTTTGAGCAATAAAAATTCGATTAGTGTCTGTTGCTAATCCCCAGTGAACTATGCCATATGCCATTACCGATTGGAATAACTCGAAGTATAAGAGTTTTAAAACATCCATGGAAACTGTGTCTCTCATATTTAGTATAAGATAAGAGCATGAGCCGAGTTTATGCAAGATAGAGTATACGTGCTCATTCCAAGTCAATTTCTTATCCATGTAAATACCCAAGAACTTGGTTGCGTCTGTGCTTTCAATGGACTTTTCATCTACTCGTACCAAGAGGTTCGAGTCTGTTGAAGCATTTTTTGTCATAATTTTTATTATAATAGATTTACTTCAATTAAGTTTAATGCCGTTTTTTCTACACCAAGTGCTTACATGTTTGACACCAGAAGCACTATGTTGAGGAAGATCGGATCTACGTTTTGCAGACACTAAAATATTTGTATCGTCTGCATATAGAGTAAAATGAATATTTGGATTACGGTCATCAGGTAAATCATTTATAAAACAATTGAATAATGTCGGCGATAGGCAAGATCCTTGCGGAATACCTCGGGCCACCGTTTGCAGGTCCGATCTTACCCCGTCGATTTCAACCCGCTGTGTCCTCTTAAAGAGATATGATTTTACCCAGTCATTCGCTGTGCCTCTAATACCTAAGTGTTCTAGTTTCTTGAGCAGCAGGTTGTGACTTACGGTGTCAAAAGCTCGGCTCATGTCAAAAAATAAACCTAAAATTGACTGACGATCATTTAATGATTCATAAACGTGGTTAAGGGCATTATCCAAAGCAAAATCGGTGCTGCGATTAGCTCTAAAGCCATTTTGATATTTTGATATTAAAGAATATTTTTCTAGGTATGTGTCTAATCTAGTGTTAAAACATTTCTCATATATTTTAGCAAAATGACTTTGAAGTGCAATAGGCCGGTAATATTCTACTTTTTGCCGATCACCCTTATTTTTATATATAGGAGTAATTTTTAAGTTTTTGAGAGCAGATGGATATTTGCCTTGTGAAAAACTTAAATTAATTAAGTATGATAGAATGGGTGCTATTAAGTTTTTAATAGCTGTACAAACTTTTCCTAAAATATTGTCTAAACCAGAAGAGTTTTTCTGACATACTATGCCTATGATTTTTCTACTTCTTGTGGGGTTGTGGGATAAATAAAAAATGTGTTTGGAAAATATGGGATATCTGGATTTTCATTTTCGGGTGGATCGGCTGTATTACAGAATGTCGCAAAATGTAAATTAAATACATCCGAAACTTCTTTTGGTTCGGATATAACCCTTGCCGTTGATTTTTAACGCCCCGGGATTTTTTTTCATTTTATTTGCATTAGTTTCCTCTATAATTTTCCAACTTTCCTTGCTTATATTATTTGCTGATTTAATTCTTGTGTTATTATATGTCTTTTTCGCGGTTTTTATTTTAGCTTTATAAAATTCTTTTAAAAGTAGGTATCGCGCATTGTAAAAATTACTATTGATTCTTTTATTTATTGTATGCATTTCTTGTAGTATATGAGATAGGTTTCTTAATTCAGGTGTAAACCAATTTTTTGATTTTTTATTATCATTTCTATAAGTTAGTGGGAATGTCGCATTAAACAAATCCAAAATGTTGTTGTGTTTAAAAAATCAGACCTTTGTGTGGATGGTTCCAAAAGATTAATATTGTGATCGCCACAAATTAAATATCTATTCCTTTGGTGGTAATGATTTTCAAAAAATAAACCCAGGCCCCTCATAAATACCTCGAAGTTTCCGTCCGGAGATCTATAGAGTGAGCAGATCATTAGTGATTCGTTTTCAGAAGTGGCTACTTTGATTGCGCAGAATTCGAAATGCCTTTCTTCAACATCGAAGATTTGAACTTTTGTAACTGATAAGTCATTCCTGGCTAATATACAGACCCCTCCTCTATGAGAATTTGACCTGCAAAAAAAATTTACAATTTTATAATTTTTAATACAGAACATCTTAATATTTTCGTTTTGAAAATGTTCTGATATACATAGCACATCAACATTATGCTTGTCAAGAATGATTTCTAGTTCTTCTTTCTTCTTTATAAGACCTCCTTGGATGTTGAGGTGCATTACTATGAATTTAAATCCATCATTGTCTTGTTCAAAAAATCCTCATCCTTATCGCCTATTATTTCTTCCTTTCTCTTTGGAAAAAAATATCTTCCAACTTGTGCACCTTCGGGCCAAACATGTCCATCCAAAATAGCATCTTTGTGATGGAATGGTGCGCAAATTCTGAATGAACTCCATTTATCGCTGTGCTTAAGGCTGAGTTTATCACATTGCACTTTGCAGATTCCATCCAGAAGTTGCTGTATATCTTTTTCAGATGTCTGCTTATCCAATCGCGTCGCGTATATCCAAGCATTCTTTGTTATTGCTTTGATATTACACGTTGTGCTAGTTCCTTCTATGGTGGAGGAGCGTCTTTGATTTTGTCGTCGCCTTGACCGGACTATTTGAAATCCATCTTCGTCCATTGTCTCCGATGGGGTCTGCCTACTATGTTGTTGTTGTTTACTAAGGTAATGTTTATGTTTTTGTTGTTCAGGTGAGTTTGTTAACCTCGC
>MU184407.1:129504-147137 GCA_016904865.1 Pissodes strobi | reverse complement strand
TTGTCCACGACAACAACAACGAGCTATTCAGGTAGATCTTCATGTGCTCAAGACTTGGTGTGACTCTAACCTGCTCTTATTAAACTCGTCATAAACAAATATTATGTCCTTTAGGTGTGATCTGGGACTTTCTAACCTCCACAATGTGTCAACTGAATGTCATTATTGACTCTGAATTGAGATTAAGGTCTCATACTGCAGTTCTTTCAAAGAAAATTTCATTTGGTTGCTTTGTAGTGAGGATGGTGGCGGTGGAACTGGGGCATTCCTTATCCAGACCTGTCTATTGAGTATTGAGTCAAGATTGAGGTGTAGAATCTGTTTTTGGGGAATGTCTAGTCATAACCCAGTGCAATCTTTTTTTTCTATAAAAGCGAGCTATTAGATATATTTATGCTGCAAACAATAAGATTCATGGCAGACCATTGTTTATAAGAAAAAGTTTTAACTTTATACAGTTTATTGAAGTGAAACTTCTTTAGCGAGGGTAAAGTCACTTATCAAAGTGAAACGCCCCATTAATTAAGCATGTTCCAGTTTAGCTAGAGGGTTGAAATTTTCAGGATTTCAGGACATGTAGCAGGGGTAACATGAGGCTCCTAGACGAAAACTGAACCCCGTATCCCCCTTCGATCAGGAGAGGGGGGGAGAAGAAAAACTAAAATAATTAATTTCAGGATACAGGGTCGAAATTGTTATGGTAGGTGCGCTTCACCGGGGCTCTAATTTAAGGGGGGATTTTCGAAAAAAAAAACGATTTTTGCCAATATCTCTGCAACGGAGCCTCGGATTGAAAATCGGACAAGCGATGACCTCGAGTCACGGGGTCATCAGTGGGGGGTGGGAATTATACCCTCCACCCGCCAGCTCCCTGGATACTCAAAAATAAAAACTTATTTTTTTTTGTCGGAAAGTTAATAAAAGTGTATATATTATAAAACGAAATAAGAAAAAAAAATAAAAAAGCTAGAGAAACGCGGTTTTTGCCGAAAAAAAGGCGAAGAAGTTTAACTACGAGATTGGGGATGGCAAAAATGGGAAGAAAAAAATTATTATCTTTTTGATCTACACCCTTCGAATCGCCAAATTCTTAGAACCTTCCACTTCCTATGGTGTTTCCTATAACAAGGCGTAGAATGTACGTAAAAATAATGTTGGTGCGGATGATTTCATTGGCAAGGATTATTCCACTGATAGTAATTTTTATTGTTATGGACTCTCCAACGGAGTATGCACACTGCCCTAAAATGATATTGAATTCCAAATATATGAACACAATTTTAGTACATTCTCTTTTCCATTTAACTGAAAAAATCATCACTTTTATTTTTTCTACTGGATTTATTAAGTATTACTGAATTTACCTGTGTTATTTGATTATTCTATTGCCTAACTACCTACCTGTGCTCCGGGAAGTTTTAAGGAAGTCAGTCTACGTCGGTTCACCGTTTAAAGCGGTGTGGTTGGATGAAAGTTTGAATTGATTACCTTTAGTGGGATTTTCCGCCATTATATAAATATCCACCCCTACTCTCCGATATTTGAGCTAGGGCCTAATTTGCTCGCTTTCACGACGGTTCGTACAGATTTACGCTTCCTTTAGTGATCAATTTTTAATTTTAACTTTTAATTTTATTCACTGCCAGTTTCTCTAATTATGTAGTGAAGGTATTGCGCCTAGAAAAATTAGAAAAGGGTAGAAAAATTTTGGCGCCCAACGTGGGGCTCGACCAATCTTTTTTTTTTTTGAGTGCTCACGTCAGTAATTAGTGACCGTTTATTAAATTTTTGGCGCCCAACGTGGGGCGCCAAAAATTTGTTACGCTTTTCCTATTTTCTAATTTTTCTAGACGCAATACCTTCACTCCAGAATTAGAGAATCTGGCAGTGAATAAAATTCAAAGTTAAATTTAAAATTGATCACTAAAGGAAGCGTAAATCTGCACGAACCATCGTGAAAGCGAACAAATTAGGCCCTAGCTCAAATATCGGAGAGTAGGAGTGAGTATTTATATAATGGCGGCAAACCAACGTAGAGTGACCTACACAATACTTCCCGGAAGCGTCTATAACGGAAACCGGCAATTCGAACCAAAACGAAATCTATGTGAATGAAACCGCCATTATCGATATTGAATTTCAGGGAAAGGACAACTGCAATTGACTCTCAACACTTCATCCACCGGGCGGTAGAGGTCATTACATGAATAAATATTTTCACTTCGATCGACACTAACGAACATCATCTTGACAAAATAATTATTCACCATTTTGTCAAGAACACTTTTAAATTAATTAAATCATGAAAATTTGGCCACCGTATACAAAATGAAAACTGAACACGTTACAGCTTTATGAAAGAAAAAAACAAAAATTTTTGAAAAAATTGGGAAAATCGTAAAAAAATGTTTGGAAAATTAATAAAAGTATTATAAAACGAAATAAGAAAATAGTCATTAAAAAAGGCAAAGGTTTGTTCGTATAGTTAACAAAGTATTATAAAATAAAAAGAAATAATGTTCGAAACGTTAATAAAAGTATTATAAAACGAAATATAGAAAAAATAATAATAAACAAAAATACAAATTTGGGGAAACTCGCTTTTCGGCAAAAAAAAGTTGAATAAAAAGGAGAAAAAAATTAAAAAAGTGTTCAAACCGGGAACAAAAGTCGAGAAAAAAAGCTTTAAAAAAATAAAAACTTAATTCCTAATATCTCTTTCAGTTGTTGTTATTACCATTGTGATTATGCTTTGTCGACAATAATAAAGCTTATTTTGACTTTGACTTTGACTAAGTGAGTAGCGATTTCCTAAAAAGCAAAGACAACTACACTAAATTTTGAATTAAGGAAATAAATGCAGAGCTGCTAGTTTTATCAAACATATTTATATTATTTGCTTTAATATCTGAGTAACTCCTCATTTACTGATGAAAGTAACTCCTTCTTTCCTCATGAGACAGGCCTTCTCATATCTTATAAATCCATAAAGAAGTTTAACCCTTAAAATTTAAGTTTTTTTCTGGACTAACTATTTCTGAGTTAACAATTTCTGGTCCATTCAGAAACTGAGTACTGGCAGAAGTTGCTCCGGAAAATGAAGAGACCTGGTTTAAGATAGATGGTTGTACTGCACACAATACACTAGCAGTTCGTGAATACCTGCAGTACTAGATTTCTTAATTTGAGCTCTTCCATGGAATCCTAAATTTTAAATTAAAGAAATAAATGCAGAGCTGCTAGTTTTATAAATGAAATTTAAGTTATTTGTTCTAATATTAGAGTAAATCCTCATTTATTAATAAGACTAACTCCTCTTTTCTCATGAGAGAGCCCTCATCATGTCTTACAAATACATAAATAAGTTTGATCCTTAAAATTTAAGATTATTCTGGACTAACTATTTCTGAACTAACAATTTCTGAATGGACCCTTTTGAGTACTAGATTTGTTAATTTGAGCTCTTCCATAGAATCCTAAATTTTAAATTTAAGAAATTAATGCAGAGCTGCTACTTTTATAAAACATATTTAAGTTATTTGTTTTAATATTAGAGTAAATCTTTATTTACTGATAAGAGTGTAACTCCTCCTTTCCTCATGAGAGAGTCATCCTCATGTCTTATGTGTAGACGAGGAAAGCAAATGTATTAAGGTTCTACAGGCAGGCAAATTCTTATTTCACGGCGAGAAAGAACCCTCCCGAAGAAGCGATTTTACCTCCTCCGGTGAAATACTTCTAGTATCTTTAAGGTAGGCAAAGATAAAAAATGTATAAGATTCTACAGGAAGGCCAAATTTTATTTCACTCTGCGATCGGACCCTCCTCGCTCTCATGAATACACTACTCTTAGAATTTCCTCTATAAATTTCAAAGACCCATTATATCCCCCATTATTTATATTATACTTAACGATTATTTTCCAGGGAGATGTATATTTTGAAACACTACAAATTGAAAAGCTAGCAAACACCCATTTTGATCAGTACGTTAACAGTTTGATTTTTAAAAACGAAACTGACGTTGAAATTGAAAATTCAGTAATTTTTGAAAATGAAATAAGAGTTAGGAAACTAATAGAAACAGAAAAATTTAATGATATTGCCCTGGAAAATATCCTTAGGAAGACTGCAAACCAGACTGTTGTCGGTCCGATCCATATTTTAGGCGATGTTACCATTGAAGAGGACGTTACAGTAAAGGGAATGATTAACAATGTCGACGTGAAGTTTTTGTTGGATAATTTTGAAATGGGAGAAGACCTACTCAAAGTTAAAGGCAAGTATTTTTAGTCGTGTTCTATGCTACATAGTTATAATTCCTTGATCTAAACTCGATGAAAGAAAAGGATAGCAACAATTTTTTTTAACGTGTGCATTAAGCATTTTAGGCCCAATCTAAGCTTGCAGAATGTTGAAAATGAGTACATATACAGTTGATTTTACAAGAGATGTACTAACCTGAAATATGAGCCAAATATAGCTCACGCATAGTTCATTTAAAAATTCCTTATGTTAAACTCTATGTAGTGCGTATGTTTTGATTAATATTTCATTAAAATCCTGTCAGTGATAAGGTGGGGAAATATATATAAAACGGGAAATATAATTTTCGTAAAAATTGTAGTGAGCAGGTACTTCCTGACACAGTGGTCCCTGACCTCAATAAATATTACTGCATTATTAATAATTCACAATGAAAAATTTTCCTCGAGGTTTTCCTTGAATATGTTTAATCGGTATTTTTTATTCATTAATATACTAAGACTACTTCCTAATCTTTTGAAATCAATTAATAAATGGCAAATGTAATGATTACTGCTAAAAAACGGAAAAACATGAAGATGGACAAAAGTTCATTAACATATTATACATATATGTTTGTGCAAAATTATTATAAATTTGAAGAGCTTGTAAAGACGAATTTTTCTTTTACAAACCAAAACTAACCCAAAATAATAGAAAAACAATTTCGAGTTAGTTTGGCTTGGCAATTTTTATTCTGTCTTCTATGTACGGTGATCATCTTCTTCTTCGAGTGCCCTATCAGTTATCTGACTTTGGCATAGCCGGCGGCAGTTCTTGATGAAAGGTGCTACCTCTACAGCACAACCCCCACACGGTGATCAAATGTACTTTTATTTGTAGGACAGTACTCTCTTTTTAAACACTGTCCTACTGTCCTTCGGGATGAGGAAGATACATTCTTGCTGGACATGTACTACCCGGAGTTGACACCCCAGGAGGAAGGGGAGAGAACTCGGTACGTGGTGGATAGGGTTAGCAATAGGGAGTCAGCTAGGGACATGAGGTTTATTATACGTGGGGATAGGTGAAATGGAGGTAAAAAGTACGATTTGGGACCTTAAGAAAAGGAATGCTTGCGGAGATGACAGAATACCAAACGAGGCTATGAAAACAATATGGGAAGTTATTGGGGGATCGCTGTTGAAGGTGTATAATAGGGGTTACTTCCCGAAGATCTGGAAGGTGGCGAGAATTCGCTGGCTCCCTAAGGCGAAGGGAGGGTTTAGGCCTATAAACCTGTTACCCACCTTAGGGAAAGTCATGGATCGAGTGTTGAATGAAAGAGTGAGAACTTGGTGTGAGAGTAAGCTGAAGTTCAGTGAGAGTCAGTTTGGGTTCAGGGGAGTAAGGGATACGATTGGGGCGATTGAAAGTGTGTTACGGGTGATGAGGGAAGCAAGGGAGAGTGGTTTGCATTGTATGATTGTTACCCTGGACCTGAGGAATGCATTTAATTTGGCATGGCCGGCAACGATCGATAGGGAAATGGAGAGAATGGAAATGCCAAAGCGAATGAGGGATATATGTTGGAGTTTTTTAGCGGAGAGAAAGGTGATGAGTGGGAAATCGGAAAGACAACTGGGGAGAGGATGTCCACAGGGGTCGAGCCTGGGGCCGAACCTATGGTGGCTATGTATGGAAGGGTGGCTGAGAAGGATGTCTGGCCTAGAGAGAGAGGTCAGTGCGTGAAATAGAGAAGAAATGGGAGGGAACATGGACAGAGTGTAAGGAGTGGGAAAAAGAAAGTTTTGCGGAGTACAATAAGGAAAAGACTGAGGTTATGTTGGTAGAAAGAGGAGGGAAAATTCGGGAACCGGATGTTAGAATGAATGAAAAAAGGATTGAGTATAAAGAATATGTGGATTTCCTGTGCTTGAGGATTGATAGGAAGTTGAATTTTATCGAACATGCAAAGATGGTGAGTATGAACGCGGGTGAGTTGGCGATGAAACTCTGTGCGTTAGCGAGGAATGTACACGGAGTGAACAAGGATAAAGCGAGGATGATTTACGATATGGTGATAACCCCAGCGATTTTGTATGGGAGTGAGGTGTGGGGCATACGAGCAAATGATACGAGGGTTAAAAGACAGTTGGATGCGACGCCACGTATGATTGTGGCTAGAGCGTATCGGACAGTGGTGAGTGAGGGTCTTCAGTTTATGAATGGGATGACGCCTCTTGATATAAAGGCGAAGGTCAGGGTGAGTTTAGGGAGCAGATGAGAAATGAAAGGAAGGAGAATAGAGTGAGAGAAAGAGATAGAGAATATCCACCGGAGAGACTGAGGAGGAAGAGTAAGGGAGACGTTGGTGAGGAGGAGGTGAAAGTGTATGTGGATATGAGTGAAAAGAAGGGAGTAACGGTTATATGATGGTTGTCGGTTAGGGTCAACGGAGAGACAATAATAGGAAATGGGAGGATTAGGAATGGTGTTGGGGAAGTGCAAGGAGAGCTTTTTGGAGTGGAGTACACCAGGGAGCACATGCTGGATGAGATAGAAAGGGAACAGGAGTTGGGAGATTATAGGATCTTCACTGATTCAGAGATGGTAGTGAGAATGTTATACAATTATAAGACGCGGCATAAGTGGGTAAGAGGGGTGCAATGCAGAATGAGAGAATTGGGGATGAATGGGTTCAGAGTGAATGTGGAATGGATAAGAAGAACGCCTGGAGGTATGAAAGTCGCGGATAGGGAGGCTGGGAAAGGCAGGACGCAGGGAAGGGAAATTGGGGGTGGCGAAAGGAGGAATCTATTAGGGCTCAAGGACATCAAGAAAGCGAGAATAGAGGTAACAATGAGGAGATGGCAAGATCCCACCTGGATGTGAGTGTGAAAGAGAGAGGTCTGTATGAAGTGTGTAAGGAAGTTGGGTGTGAGAGATTGTATGTGGCCTTCAAAGCAAGCCAGTTAGTAATCGGCCAAGGCAATATGGAGGAGCATCTTTGGAGGTTTAAATTGAGGGATACGAATGGGATGTGTGGATGTGGTTTGGAGAGAGAGAGGTGTATGTTGAGAGAAAGGGTGGAGGAAAGGAATAGATTGAATGGAGAAGGCAAAATATTGGGAAACATCAGCCTAAGGAGGGATGGAAAAATCTCGAAGGAGGACGTCGAGGTGGTAAATGAATGGGGTTGCGCGATGATAAGGGACACCAATATGAACGGGTAACCTATGCACTCATGAGATATTAAGGTGTATTAATAATAAGGCAACATGTAAGTGGCTTTGTGGGGGTGTGAGGTAGCGGGTAGAAGATAAGTCAGGTTAAGGATTTTATGTATGAGATGTAAGGTTTTTTTATTTTATAAATTGCAAAATGGTTATTTGTTTTTATAATATGTTAGGAATATTATGTGCTTGGGAATAAAAGAGGGTAAAAAAGATGGTCTCCTTCCCCGCTACCGGCGGACGCGGCGTCCGTACATGCCCTGGGGTCCTTGGATCGTAGGACAGGTGCAGGCCCTGGGTGAAGCGGAGTTGGTTAGGGCGTTTTCTCGAGAGTGGTTTCTTTAGATAGTGGGTGGAAGTTTGCTAATGCTGGAAGGTGGGAGGCTTAAAGTTTCATTCATGTTCTTCAAAGGTTAGAAATTTCTGAAAGAGATATTAAGAATCAAGTTATTATTTTTCGACACTTTTTTTAATTATTTTCCCCTTTTTTTAACTTCGTTTTGCCGAAAATCTCGTTTTTCTAACTTTTCTTTGTATTTCATTATTTCCTTTTCTTTATTTCGTTGTAGCATAATAGCTTTTGTTAATTTTCCGAACAATTTAATTTTTTTATTCGGTTTTATAATATTTTATTAACTTTCCGAATAACCTTTTGTTTTTTTTATAACTTTTTTTTGTTCTTATTTCGTTATATAATACTTTTATTAACTTTCTGAAAATTTTTTTATAAACGTGTTTTTTTTTAATTTTTGCTCATTTTTTCAAAATTTGTTGTTTTTTCTTTTCATAAAGCATTTTTTTTCCCATTTTTGCCATCCTTGACCTCGTAGCTGAACTCGTTCGCCTTTTTTTCGCCGGAAACCGCGTTTCTCTAACCTTTCTTTCTTCGTTTTTTTTTTAATTTCGTTTTTTCATACTTTTATTAACTTTCCGAACAATTTTTTACCTTTTTTTAATTTTTTTCCCATTTTTTCGGAAAAGTTTGGGTATCTGGGAAGGTGGGGGATAATTCTTTGTTAGATTTTTGATCCGAGGCTACGTAGCAGAGATATCAGCAAAAAACGGTTTTTACCCCAAAATCCCCCTTAAATTAGAGCCCCGGTCCCCCTAAACGGTCAAAGGAAGCCCCCCCCCCCCATGAGGTGCACCTACCATAAAAATTTCAACCCCGTAGCTCTTCTCGTGCTCCCGAAATTATGTATTTAAGTTTTTTCTTCTCTCCCTCTCCTGGACGAACGAGGGGGGGGGGGGGTTACGTGGGCCCAGATTTCTTCCAGGATCCTCATTTTACCCCGGCTACATGTCCTGAAATTTTCAACCCTATAGCTACCCTGAAACACACTTTGATAACCGTTTCAACTTTGATAAGCGTTTCACTTTGATAACCGCTTCAACTTTGATAAGCGTTTCACTTTGATAACCGCTTCAACTTTGATAAGCGTTTCACTTTGATAAGCATTTAATTTTTTCTGACTTTTGTCGCTAAAGAAGTTTCACTTAAAAAAAATAATTATGAAAAAAAAATAGAAAACTCTTTTTTTGTGCATGACGTATTTAGATTTTAGCCCACTGTGTAGACATCTGATCGCCTTCCAAAGAACCAGTAGGCGAGCGGTCGACGTCTCTAGTGTATTTTCCCGAGAAGCTAATTGCGCTGTTTCACTTTGTTGCATTGCAAGAGGCTATATTAATGAAGAAGAGAGAACGATATTTTGTAGTAGTTAGTGGCATCTCGTTTGTTTACCTTTGCCTTTGCAGTGAGCTGCAGGCGCAGTATGAAAGCAGAATCAAGTGTTCCACCGCATATTGCGGCTGAAAATTGACATGCTAGACTTATCAACGGTGCTCTCTTATACGAATTCAAAATGTACTATTTTTAAACATTATGGTCACCCTAAAAAACTGTATAACCTTATCTCCAAAAATTAATTTACATTTGTTTTAGGAGAAATAATGTTCCAAGAGATGGCTTCTATACGAAATCTAACAATCGATGGTACTATCAATGGAAAATACTTTAATGACATAAAAGATCAGTTTGTCTATACCAACCGTGATATTCATTTGGGCAAGGATATTGTGTTCAACGAAACGGTACGTCCGATAGCAAATACATTAATCGTTAATAAATAACACTTTATTTCACATTTGAAGGTTCACATCGATGGTAATCTGGGAATAGCCCATGACATCGACGGCATAGATCTATCAGAATTTGCTCCGAAAGTAGTTCTGGTAACTCAGGATACTGATATCGAAGGACCAATTAGATTTATTCACCCCGTTGTATGTAAAAAGCATCTGAACGTTGAAGGAGAAATGAATACCAAGTTGCTATTTGGCAAAAATTTAGAGGAACATGTTAACGCAGGAGTCTTTGTTAATAAGGGGTTACTTCCAGGTATCATCTTAGTTAATATTTAGTTAAAATACTGATGCTGATGATACTCTTTTGTTCCAGGACGTTATCATTTCGAAAACATAACAATTCACGAAAACTTGAACACGAGATTCATCAATAACCTCAGCATGGACACCATAATTCCATTGAGAACGGTCCAGGAAATAGATGAGCTTGATATCGGCGAAATGTCGGTGGCTAATGATTTTGACGTTGGTAATACTGTTAACGGAGTAAATTTAATGGTTGAGAGGGACAGGACACTATTGGTAGTAACGTTAAGGAATTAACAGAAATATTGTACTAATCCAGTAATTTTTAGAGCAACGTCGAGCAATATGTGCCATCGGAAATAATATTTCTCAATAATGTGCTAATTGAGGATAATTTAGTGACACCTGCCATAAACAATAAGCCGACGTCCAAAATAGTGACGACAAATACCGACCAAAATTTGTCAGCAGCATATCACTTTAACTCAAAAACCTTGGGAGATGGACACTTAATAGGTGAGCCAAGCAAATCAACCAAGACTTTTCAAGGTTATTGTTTCTATTATTCTCTTTAGTGAAAGGGCTTATCAACGGTATAAATTTAACATCTATACCGGCGGCGCACTCAAAAGAAGTCCAGCATATTAAAGAAAACTGGATGGTATTGGAAAACCTCAACCTAGTTGGACCCGTAAGTGGAGATGGCATGATGAACGGCATTAACATAACTCAACTTGTCGAAGACATCAGAGAAAGGGAAAGGTATTTTTGTGCCGTTGAAACAGGCATTACGGTAAGTACGTAAATAATCAAATGATCATAATATACCAACCGGCCGAACTAATTGTAGAAAGACTACGATCATTTATGTGAAGACTTAACGTACATCTACAAGAAAACGAAGCAACAAATTTACAAGTTCAAATATTTCGAGGAACTTCAAACGTTGTCGCTCCCGAACGACATACATTACGTAAAACATTTCGGACATCAAGGAAAATCGTATTTGCTCGTGAACGAAGAGGGGAGTTGTTTTTCGGATGTCATGGAGTATGGGCCTCAAGGATTTTTGAAAATCAAAACCGTTCAAACGGGCGGCATTTCCCAAATCGCAGTTTTGAGCGATAAGAATGATTCGTATTTAGTAACTAGAGGGCTTGACATAGACGATTTGACTTGTAATATCAGATTTAGCACCGTGGTCTGGAAATGGACGGGCGAGGATCTGCTAGTAAGAAAACTCAAATTTATAATTATATCAAGATATTATTTGGTTTTTCCGTCTTAAGGCAAACGACGTATGTGTATATTTTTACGATTACACTTATACCACACACACACACACAACGATTCAAATATTTTTAATATGATCGATATTTCAGGTGTTGGCTAGCATTGAAGCACAAGAGTTATTACAAGAAGCTCACGTACCTCTAACGTTTTACGGATTGAAGAATGGCGTTGTAACTGAATTTATAATAGATCCTTCATCACAATTGGTAATTCAAAAATATAGGAAGTGGGATATACTGGAAGGTAATTGCTTTGAGCCAAATATATTGATTTAAATAATAATACCATCAAATTGGTCTTCTTCAATTAATGGTGAACGTTGGACTTGAAACGGTGTAGGTTATAATTTGCGGGAAAGACGCTACTCGGAAGTCCATTCCAGAGCGAGGCAG
The DNA here is from genome assembly GCA_016904865.1 of Pissodes strobi. NCBI lineage: Eukaryota > Metazoa > Arthropoda > Insecta > Coleoptera > Curculionidae > Pissodes > Pissodes strobi. The sequence goes on along the minus strand of MU184407.1, from coordinate 135,578 downwards.
TCATCAAGACAAAGGAGTCCCGCAACAGGGACGTCCTAGGTGTTCGCAACTGAATCGTATGTTGATGAGCAGCTTGTGTCTGACGGGTGTTTCTGTTTGTCACAACTTTGGGTGGAATCATAAGTGCCAGCTCGTTCGAGCACCTTCGATAGTAGTATCGATAGTAAAAAGATAGGTCCGCCTCTTTTCTTCGATGTTCAAGTCTATCAAGGTATTTAGTCAACTCTGGGTCATCCACAAGATGAACTGCTCTCCTCTGTATGGAGTCCAAAATATTGAGCAAGTGTTTGGGCACCGAGCTCTACACATGGGAACAGTATTTCAGAGAATCAGGTCTTATCTGGACCTTATAGAGCAGTAAGAGCTGATGAGGTGTATACAACCTTTTTGCGCTATAGTACTCCTAGCTTTTGTGCTGCTGCCTTGACGATTTTGGTGATGTAATTACGCCAAGACATGTTGTTTTCTACGTTGATGCCCAGCAAGCATATGGATGAGGCCAGAGTCAGTGTTTGTCCTGTCATTGATAAGTCAGGTCCTGCGCTGTTTGCTTCTTTTAAGAAGACAGCTGCTAGAGTCTTTCCTGCGTTAAACTGGATATTATTCTCCTCACCCCTTTCCACGATGACGTTTATATCCTCATTGATGGGAGCAATCTGATTTTCTCGCTCACGTTGGGAACGAGCAGCGATCATTGGAGTCCGCGACATGAATGAGGATATATGAGATCGTTGATACTTACTTTACGTGTCAGGGTCACCTAGCTACACTTCAAATTTCCAATAATTAGCCAAGCGTATGGCTTTGTCATTTGTTGAGATTAGGTCCTTCTCAGTGCATGTATCCCCCATATTGGGACAGACAAGTAGATGTTGTTGGTCCTGGGTTACGCCATATTCACAGTCATCATCCTCTTTATATCCCCATTTTTTTAAGTTACTTTTGCATCGTGTAATGCCTGTTCTTATCCGGTTGGGTAACCTCCATACTGGGTACGGTAAGTGATGCCCTGGCGCCATCTCTTCTGTGGGTTCTATATGAGTTCTGTCCACAGCTTCGCGCCACAAAGAAGTTCTTCGTGTCTCCGGTGCCACGTCCAAAGGGTCTGTCATCTGCATGAAACCACGGCGAGACTTCAACCTTTTTTGTTGCAGACGGTAGCCATATAGGGGATGACGGTGGTCGACAGTCTGTTTTCTCTTTTCTTCCTCGGCTGCGAACATCCTTCTCATTGGTGATGGAGCTATGCCTAGACACTATTCGCATAGTTTCATTTAGTGCCACATCAACATTCTCAGCATGTGCCGAGAGAAGCATAGTGCAAGGGCAGAAGTTCGGAGAACTTGAGGTTGGGCTCCCCATTTTGTGTTGATAAGCTTCCGAATTATGTTGTTTCTTGCACATAATTTTCCTTTTACTTCACTGCAGTGTTTCCGGAATGTCAACGTTCTGTCGAGTCGGATACCTAGATACTTCGGTGAGTCGTCATGATTTAGTATTTCTCCTCGCCACGTTACATTCAGTTTTCTCTTGGCGTCCTTATTCTTAAGGTGAAAGGCGGATATATTGGTCTTGGATGGGTTGGGCTTTAGAAAGTTTTCCGTGTAGTAAGTGGCCAGGTCATCAAGGACACTACCCTGAGGTAGACCATTTTTCTGGTCCCCCAACGACTCTTTTTGGATTGTAGGGTTACGAAGAAGCGCCTGTTTTGCAGGAGGCATTTCACTAGTTCAGTCAATCGGAAGTTCTTTGTTATGTCGTAGATTTTAGTCAACAGTCGCTGGTAGTTGATAGTATTGTAGGCAGCGGACAGGTCTATAAAAGCGGCCCCGGTTATCAGCTTTTGCTCAAACCCATCCTCTATATGTTGGGTGAGACTTACAGTTTGGCCGCAGCATGATTTACCAGGCATAAACCCCGCCTGCTCTGATATCATTTTAGCATCTTGTACAAATGGCAAATAAGTGATACAGGTCTGAAGTGTTTGGGCTCCGTTGGTTCCTTTCCCAGTTTTAGAAGGGCTACTACTTTTGCCTTCCTCCACACTTTTGGTATTTGCATATTAGTGATACAGTCATTTATCCTTTGGGCAATCTAGTTTAGGGCTACAGGACCAAAGTGCTTCATCTGTTCAGTGCGGACGTCATCCAGGCCCGGTGCCTTATTGTCCTTCATATGATGGATTACTTGATTTACTTCTTCGCTACTAAATGGCATGGCAAGTGAGTCGTTTTCATTAGCAGTGTCGCGATTGATTTTGGTTTTATTACTTTTAGATGTTATTTTGCCATTTATTAGGAGAATATGAGCAATCTGGTCAGGTGTTATCGCAGTAAAATTTGGCGCCAGCGTCGGAGGATCATTGCTGAAATTTTTTATCAATTTCCACGCTCGTATGCTACTTTGTTTCATATCCAGACATGTCACCAGCTTGGACCATTTTTCTGTTCTCGTTGTGGATACTGCTTGTAGTACTTCTTCTCCTGTTTGAATTGTTTTTTCTGAGAACGGATCATTTTCATACATAGTTTGGTATCTTTCAAGTAGTTCTTTAGATTCGTGTGTTAGGCCCGCAATATATTCAGTTCTACAACCTCTTGGGATAAATTTCCTGGATACCATCTTTGCCGCCCGAACAAAGTTGTCATACAATTTTTGACTTGGTTCCAAGTCGATGATTTCTCGGTCTAGTGTTTCAGTACATTTTTGCCATCTTGCCTTTTTGAAGTTAATTCTTCTTTTAAAAGGAACTCAGGTCTTCTTTTAAAAGGAAGTCAGGTCTTACAGCAGCACTAATTGTAGAAGTTATAAGTCTGTGTTGCGTTCTCGGGAGTGCATTTCCTACAACTTTCGTTGTTTGCACGCAAATTCTGTCGCTGACAAAGATGTTATTTGGATTGTAGCCTCTACGTCATCTTCCGCTATTAAAAGATGGGGACTGCTTTGAGTTGTGAATCAATTTGATGTTCATTCCTTCTACCCATTATTCCAGTCTTTCGCCGTTGGCATCGGTTTCAGAATATCACCAAGCGGTGCTGTGGCAGTTAAAATCACCCATAACGATTCTTATATTCCGTTAATTAAAATTTTTTGGTTCCACAAAGGCAAAAGCGACAGGTGGTGATTTATAAATTGAAGTTACCGTTCATGAATTCATTTCAATGGAAAGTATTTCGATGTCATTTTCATGAGTTAAATAGGCAGAGTTTATACCTATGTCCGGCCTAGCGAAAACCGCAGTTCCATATTGTTCGTGGAGCCTCTCTGGTATAAGGTTCATCCCGTGGGACTTTGTTCTACGACTTGCAATCCGTCGGGGTGTATCTTGTATTAGGAGGATATCACATTTCATTTCACTGCATACGTCACTGAGAAGGCGTTTCTTATCTGCTGATAAGCCTTCAATGTTAATTGAAGTAGTCACCAATGCAGGCTTTGATGAATTCGGTTGTGTTGATGCTGGTGCTCTGGTGGTGAGATCGTTGATATAGAGCAGGAACAGTGTGGGAGACAATATACACCCTTGGGGAACTCTGGCATTGATTTTAAATTCATCCAAGAGATGTCCATCAATACCAACACGGATGGACATTGTAAAACCATAGAAGCAGTGCTTAACAATCCGTCATGCCACACCCTATCAAATGCTTTGGATATGTCGCGAGCCACTGCACGAGATTCGCCGTGGCTCTCGATGGCTTTGGTCCACAGGTAGGTAGGTCACGTAAGTCAGGAGATCTCCAGTGCTTTCGGTAGCCATACTGGCGATCGCTTATGATGCCTGCCGATTCGAGATATTTTAAGAGCTGTTCGTTGATCAGTTTCTCCATGACTTTGGACATGATGGGAACCAAGGCAATTGGACGGTAGTTATTTGGAATAGTTTTTTACCTTTATTCGGGATTGGTTGCACTTGAGCGCATTTCCAGCTAGAAGGAAAGCATGCAGTTCTGTTTGATAGAGAGAAAAGCCTGCATAGTGGAGCTGCTAGTTCAGCAGCACATTTCTAAGGCACTATTGCTGGAACGCCATCCGGTCCTGTGGCCTTGTTAGTATCTAGGCTTTTGAGTATTCGTTTCACTTGACTGACAGCTTTGGCAACTGACAAAAAGGATCTTGATCCGTTAGGACAGTTGAGAAGCTTGCTCTTGATCTGCTCGTTATATCCCTCCTTGCTCTCGTCAATGGTCCGCTTACACTGCTTTCTAGTCGTGATGAATAAATTTCGATTTTCGGCTGTCGGATCTCGGCGCCATTTGCGGTAGGTGGCATTTCTAGCATTGACTGCTCTTGAGCAGTTTTTCCCAAACCATGGTTTACTGTTTGAGATACGTTTCATAGAAGAGGGGATGAAAGCTTCCATAGCAGCTAGGATAACTTGAGTTATCTCATCAGCAGATTCAGGGATGTTTTGATTCCTAAAGCAGACATCTTTCCACCTTCCTTACCTGTGGCTCCTGTATTTTGGTAGCAAGTTCAGAGGTTGCGGAGACAGGATTGTGGTCTGATGAGGCCAACGGAGGTTGGACAGTTGCGGTGTAGAGGTCAGGATTAGTTGTCAAGAATAGATTCAGGCTAACAAAGTCTTTTTGATGCTCAGGGATCCTGGTAGGTTCGTCAACCAGCTGAGAAAGTCCGTGACTTATAGCAAAAGACTCGGCTTCTCGTCCTTCATCGTCGTTTTTGTTGGAGTGTTTCAACCAGTCCATGTTATGTGTGCTGAGGGTTCCTACTATGACAATTTCTGCCGTTAGATAGTTGATCTGCAGAAAATCGATTTGATTGCCAATATTTGAGAAAAGCCGTTTATATTGGTGTTGGCTAGGTGGTCTATACAAGCAAATGAATTTTGTTGCTCGATCTGTGCTTAATTTGAACCACATGGCATCGAAGTCCTTATATATGTTTCTTCTCGTTGACAACATAAATCGTATGGTGTAAAAACAGCTAGGCCAGAGTTATGTCGAAATCGGGAGTAAATGTCATGTCCAGGTATATTCAAGTGAACACGTGTAAGGTGCTGGTGGACCGAGTTAATATTTGTGTTGATACCTCTTATGTTGCAGAAGTCCAATCGCGGTCTATTTTCTATCCTGGAGACGTTCAGGCCTGATCGTCTCCCCCAGGTCAGGAGATGATTAAAATGATGCGCAAAAATCCTGATACTGTGGGTAAAACTCTGTTTTGAAGGTTCCAAACCTCAACACGAACTATCTATCTAATTTTTCTAATATTTCGGAATTGATAAAGTTAGCATTGGCTTTTATGCGTTATGGGAAATTTTGAAGGATTACATCTTCCAATATATTCCAAGAATTTTCGTTACCTTCTCTCAAAAAATCAAAAAATTTTACAAGTGTACCGTAGATGACGAAAAAAACATTCGTTTTTAAATAAACGAAATAAATTCAACCAAAGCAAATCCCAACAGCAATATTTTCCCAAAAAGTCCATGTTTCGACATTTTCGTTTTTCTCAACTGCCGTCTCAATTTTTTCGATCCTCGTTTATTTTTTACAAATATTGTAGTATAACATACCCGGGTCCGTTCAACAAGGTTGAATGAGATGAGTTGTGCTTTGTCTTTATTTTGCCATTGCCAATAACCGTCAAAATATATTAAAAAGAAAACCAATACCTACATTGTGTTATTATTCTATCTTGCACAATTTTACTTACTCTGAATGCGTTCCACGGTAACGAAATTAGGGAAATTTGAGGGAAAGGTGCGTCATGTAAATTAAAACACAGATTCCTAATACACTTAATTTATTAGAGAAAACGTACCAAATTATTAAAGAAAAACGTGCCGGATTCAGCCTGGAATTCACGAGGGGTAAGAGTACGGCAGAGAAACCCTCGATTTAAATTCTTAAACCGAATTATGCTGTATAACCTTTATTAGTATAATAATTAATTAAATTAATGTCCCCCTTGTCACAATTCGTAGTTCCACACTTGTAACCATACATTTAAAACTGAAGAGGTTGTTGTTAGTTAGCCAGGTGCCGCTGGCAGGTACTGACATCCTGGATTACGGAGGCTACCCAGCTATTTAGTTGCAATTTGGGCGA
>MU184407.1:101066-119504 GCA_016904865.1 Pissodes strobi | reverse complement strand
GATGGGGCGGGCCAAATCCTGTGAACATCTGCCGTGAAAGTATCTGTTAAACAGGGACATCTTGGCCACATGTCTGCGGTGTTCCAGACTATCCAGATTCCGGATCAACTCCGAGTCGCCGACAAGACGCACAGCTCTCTTCTGAATGGAATCCAGCAGCTTTAGGGTGTGCTTTGGTGCGGCACCCCAGATGTGTGTGCAATATTCTAAGCACGGTCTTATTTGCGCTTTGTAGAGCAAGAGCAACTGCTGCGGTGTATACAGTTTTTTGTAGCGAAATAGCGCACCAAGCTTCTGGCAGGCTGATTTTGCGATGTTAGCAACGTGGCCATGCCAGGACATATTGCTGTTGACCGAGACACCCAGCAGTCCGATTGACGAGGATGAAGGAATGGTCGATCCTGACATAATGATGTCAAGGCCCGCCGTATTGGCCCTCTTGGATAACGTGGCTGCTTGGGTCTTTGCTGCATTGAACTGGACCAAATTTCTGTCGCCCCAAATTTGAACTTTCTCCAGGTCTTGATTAATTGCTGTAATCTGCTCCTGTCTGTGTGCTAAGTTTCAGTCGCTGGTAAAGGTTTTTCTGATCTAAATTGGGAGACAAGGGTACTGTCATCTGCAAAACTGTAAACAGGATTTTTCGTTTCGGTCAGCAGGTCGTTAATATAGATGAGGAACAGAGTTGGTGAAAGAATTGCGCCCTGAGGCACGCCCGCGTAATTAAACTATTTAGGTATTATTAGGTAATATTTGGTATTATTTGGTATTATTAGGTATTATTTGGTATTATTTGGTATTATTTGGTATTTTTTGGTATTATTTGGTATTATTTGGCAATTTTTATGATATTTGATATTTTTTTTATATAATATTGGTATTTTCTGGTATTTTTGGTATTTTGTTTTGGTATTTTTGGTATTATTTGTCAAATATGGTATTTTAGTGTACAAATTCTAGTCAGCGGTTAACCCCTCGCTTCGCTCGCTACGGGGGCTCAAGAAAAGGAAACTAACCAGGTGCTAACCCAATCTAACCCAAGACATACCCAAAATCAAGAAAAACAGCTGTTTAGAAACATAATGTTTAAAAAATAATAAAAAAGCAACGGGATTCGAACCCGCGTTTTCCAGGTGAGACCCAACGATCTAAACCTCTACACTACAAGAGCTCGTGATAGAAATCGATTGCATCACGCAGACATATCGTAATACGAGATGGATCGACCAATAGGAGAGGCCGATTTTTGCATAGTGCACTATTTGTGTAAAGGATCTTTAAATGCTACGCATTGACATATTTTATTTCATTCAATATCTAATTTCAAATTCTCAAAATAATTTTTTTTTTCGATTTGAAATTATTCACTCTCAGTTCCTTCCAAGCTGGAGTGAAGGTTTGCGCCCATTAGAAGGACAGAAAGAGCGTAATACAGGCTCAATTGGGTTTAGGTCTGGCAAAGTGAGGGCGAGTGTATCTTCTTCTTCACGTGCCATCTCCGCAGCGGAGGTTGACAATCGGCATAGCGATCCTAACTTTGGAGGCGGCTGCTCTGATTTTGGGGAGGGTTCACCTTCATAATCATCTGTAAGATCTCTTATAGTATTTTCCGCATATAGTTGTTGCGTGTAGTTCTTCCAATGATGAAGTTAGTTGGGATTAGAGATGATTCTATTGTCCTCGACTATGTTGTTCAGATTGCAAGACTTTGTTCGTCCTGTAAATTCTTTCACTAATTTATGTGTATAAAAATGATCATGTTTCTCTTCCATATCTTCCGGCTCTGTGCACCTTTCCTGTAACCATTGTTTCTTAGCTTTACGGATCTCTTTCCGAATTTCTTCGTTGATCTTCCTATACTCCAACTCGTCCTTGTTATTGAAGGACCTACGCTTATCCATAAGTGTCAATATATCCTTTGTCATCCATTTCTTCTTTTTGTTGCTTGGTGGACCAATTTCGTTGTTTGCGACAGTCAGACCGTACTATCGACACGTCCTTGTTCAACCTTGGCGTTGAAGTCCCCCATGATTATGAGTCCTTCGTTTTTCTTAACTAATCCCATTAGTACATTTACTTCTTTATACAGTTGCTTTACGTCATTATCGGGGTTGCCCAGGGTCGGTGCGTAGATTTGGATTCTGTTAAGATCAACTGGTTTTACTTGAACTTGTAGTAGCGCTGTTCTATCAGAGAGCGTGACAAAGTTCTTTACTGCTTTGTTGGTCTGTCCTTTGACCAGGAAGCCCACTCCATTATAATGATGTGGGAGGTTGTTTCCAGAGTAATGCAGTATCGCCTGTTCTGTAGTACATTTACCATTTCCAGGCCATCTGATCTCGCTGTGCTCTATAATGTCTATGTTAAAAATTATTATAAGCAGGTGGACTCTGTTTGTATGACACGAAAGACAGATACTACGTCTATGTAACGGCCGAAACAAGGTTGTAAAATTGCACCTTTCTCGGATGTTTTAATATTTTCTCGAATTTTTAAACGCCCCGAACACTTTTGGAAACAACCTAAATTTGACAGCTCCAATAAAGGCTTGCCATCAAGGTCTAAAATATTTCTGATTATTTTCTGTTGAAATTTAGACAGCTTATTCAGTCATTAATTCTACGCGTTCAGAATAAATTTAAAAATGTAATAAAACTGTGAAAATTAATAGGCAATAAGCTTCGAGTAGCAACATTTAAACAATGCGATCTTTATCGGTCCTTTTGTTGAATTTTATAATGTTAAATGCGTCACCAGAATGGGTCTCGAGTTTAAACAAAATAATATTTAACTTTAGGATTTTCTGAAAAATGTTTACCCATACTATTTCCTCGGTATGTTTACTTTATTTTATAAAATATAAAATGTCTCGTGTAAGGCAACGTGCGAGATAGATACATGGTGAAATTTGACACAATGCACTGATTGCTTGTAAGTATGTAGAATTATTAATTATAATTAATCGACAAGACGATTGAAAAATGTATATTTCAAGGGAATTGCATTTTTCTCATGGTATTTGATATAGTCGATTTAATTGAGGTATTCTATAGAGCAAGGAGTATAGTTAAAACAGAGACAAGCAACGAAGAGACGCTCAACTAAATGATAATAGATGAGGAAAGTAAGATGAATGCCATCTCTGTCTGGCTTCATGAAAGGTGAAAGCAGGTGGCGCAATTAGCTCGGGCCGCCAAAAGCGCGGGAGGTTTGAATGTTTCCTTGATTGCTTTATTGTTATATTTTATCCATTCTGATTCTATTATGTATTTGTATTCGTATGACTAATTTTCAAAAAGATGAATTTATGCAATAGTCTTAGATAAATATTCACACAAATATATAATAAAATTTTAAAAATCTTCACCTCATCAAGAGGGACACAGCATCAAAGTCGCTGATATAAGAAAATTGCAGTTGATCTAAACAGTATTTAAATAATCTACCGTAGATAATAGACAAGGCATGTTAGTTAAAATGCATACATATTTCATAAAAAAGTATATTCATTAATACAAATGAGTCACTTGAAATTAATAGCCAGAATGTAATACAAACAATAATAAGTGAATTCAAGATATGCCTACCATATCTACTTATTTAAAATCAATAATCATTTGAAAAAATTCAAACAAATGTTATAGTTCATTATACAATTATAAAATTATATTTAATGTCTGATGACGCACGGGGAAAGTAGTGCGGCGACGTCAACCTGCCTGGCGTGAGATGGCTCGAAGAAGAAGGCTATTTGACTCCAACGGGTATCCGTAATCCCATAGAGGAAGCTGTGATCGACTGTATGTACTTCTTGGAGCTCCAGCAACGCAACAATATTTCGATTGCACTGGGTAGAATATTGGACTTAGTATTTGTCAGCGATATAAGATACTCGAAAATAACCAAAAGCGAATTTTCACTAGTACAATGTGACGAACACCATCCCTCTCTAGAATTCCTCTTTGATAGCCCCACGTTGCAGTTTATAGACAAAAAGATTAACATCACTTTGCACCAGTTTCCATTGGCTGATTACCGAAAAGTAAATCTCTTCCTGAACAGCGCCGACTGGTCATTCCTTGATAGCCAGGAAGATACAGACCTTCTGGTGCTACAATTCTACGACATTCTGCAAGAAGCGATCGACACACACGTTCCAACCAAAATAGTAACGAGTGGCAAATTCCCAAAATGGTACTCTCCTGCTTTAAAAATGATGATAGCTCATAAGAATAAACTATATCGAAGATACAAGAGCTCTGAAAGCGAGTGTGACTATTAGATATACTCAAGTGTTCGCCGGGAAACCAAGTTTCACATTGAGCTTTGTTATGCCTCGCACATCGCTTCCGCAGAACATATGATTCCGGAAAATATAAAACACTTCTGGGGTTTTATAAACTCATTGAAAAAGGATTCTGGCATACCCAAAAGAATGCAAAACGATGGCAATTTCCTCGAAAGTCCTCAAGAAATAGCAAATGCCTTCGCTGCTCACTTCCAATCAAGTTATTCCGATCACACCGGGATTACTGTGGATCCTGAAATACACGAGAGTATTGTGCAGAGCAGCACGCTACTCCAGCATCAATTCACCATAGTCGAAGTTACATCGAAGCTCAAGGAGCTTGACTGCAGTAAAAACGCCGGCCCAGATGGAATTCCACCTATCTTTTTAAATCGTTGTTCGCAGTCGCTTGCTGCAGCAATCTGCACCATCTTCCAAAAAACATTCAACAAAGGAGTTTTCCCAACTTTCTGGAAGCATTTCACCCTTTTTCCCATTTACAAGTCCGGCGATAGGACCGAAATCGGTAATTACAGAGGTGTATCAATGCTATCCACGTTGCCGAAGATTTTGGAATCAATTCTGACAGATGAGATCTTCCGTACGTACAAAAACTATATAACCGAAAATCAGCACGTTTTTTTCCAGAGGCGTTCAGCAAATTCCAACCTAGCGGTGTATCAAAATTTCCTAGTTACCAGTCTGGAGATGGGAAAGCAAGTCGATGTTATATACACGGACACATCTAAGGCGTTCGATAGTGTTTGCCATGAGCTGCTTCTCATAAAGCTCTCAAAGACTGGAATTGGCTCTCACTACTTGAACTGGGTTGCAAGCTACCTGTCGGATCGTCGGCAGCGTGTACTCATGGGTGGGGCTACATCTAAGGAGATCAAGGTGTTGTCGGGTGTGCCTCAGGGGTCCCACATTGGTCCAGTTCTGTTTTCCCTATTTGTCAACGACATCTCGTCATGTTTTGAAGAATCGGACTTTCTTATGTACGCCGATGACCTAAAATTTTATAATATTGCGGAAACATCGTCCACCGGACTCCAACAAGATCTGGAGCGCCTGGTTTTATGGTGCAAGAAAAACTGCCTAAAACTAAATGTCAAGAAATGTAAAAAAATGAGCTTTTACAAGGGGATGAATCAAATTGACCACAATTACACCATCGACAGCGAGACTCTGGAATTGGTAACTGTCTTTAATGATCTAGGGGTGTTGTTTGACAAAGATCTGTCATTCACTTTACATATGGATCAAATAGTTTCGAGAGGCTTGCGGCTGCTTGGATTTATAAAGAGGAACACTGCACTGATGACGGACACCAGGGCAATTACGACACTTTACAACTCTCTAGTGCGCAGTATACTTGAATACTGCAGCACCATTTGGTCCCCGCAGTACCAGTGTCACATATCTAGGCTCGAAAGGGTGCAGAATAAATTTGTTAAATATTTATTGTATAAACATCGTTTCCCCTATCGCGATTTGTCCTATGACACTAGACTCCTGCTCTGCGGTCTTAAATCGCTGCAAGCTAGACGAGAGAACCAGCTTCTGTTTTTTCTTCATAAACTGATCAACGGGAAGATTGCTTGTGCCAATTTACTGAGACTCCTATACCTCAAGATACCAGCGAGAACTTTAAGACACCAACAACTGTTCCACCAACATTATCACCGAACCAACTACGGACAAAGAGCATTTGTGGATCGAATGGTTACAATGTACAATGACAAGTTTAACCACCTAGATATTTTTAACATAAGTCTCAACTCACTGAAGCGTATTGTGTCTTGAACTTTTTTTTTATTCTTCTTACACGTTTTATTATCGAATATGTATTGAATATTAAGTGTTGCAAATGTTTTATATAATGTCCTACGATTAATTGTTTTTAACTCTTTTCGTACCATTTGGAGCTTTGCTCTGTGGTGTGCATGTAAGTACTAAATAAAAAAAAAAAAATAAAAAATTTTCAACTTCATCTTCTCTTATTTCACAAACAATGCAAGCAGCCTCAGCAGCCATGATTCTGTTTGTTTTGTCATTAAGTAGTCCACTGATCCACTCCACTCCGGAGACAAATTGACGTTTCAGTTACCAGATGAATGAAAAGGTATATCTTTCAAACAAAAATTATGAAATTAACACAAAAAAATATAAGAAAACACCAGCAAGCCTAAAACGAAAACATGGTGTAACCACCGTCTATAGATATTCTAATAAGTCCGCTCACTCGAGCGTGCCGCAGAAAATTTCCCTCCTGCCTGCGCAAATCCCTCGCCCATGGGCTATCCGTCAATGTCACGGCTTAGCCGTGACTCAGTTTTCGCAAGTGCTTTCGCGATCGGACGGTGTGAATTTATTTTTTTATTACGCATGCATCATAATCAACGATTATCGCACGCTGTAGCGTGCATAAAATTATGTTTATGGTGCGCGTACTTTTTTAAAGGTTGCTATAGAAACATTTGATCATGTCAAATGTGACAGATTAATATATTCGTCAATATATCTCTTAAGTTTAATATTTAAAACATTTTTGAGATTATGATGCATTCGTAATAAAAAATAGCGTACGATATACGTTTATAAGAGGCCTTTAAAGCCCTTGCGACTTACAAAACACTCCGCTGCGCGTCGTGTTTTGAAATATGTCCGCGTGCTTTAAAGGTCCTCTTATACACTTATATCATAATATACTATTATGGAATAGTTTTCGTACGCTTTACGCTAAACGCGATTTAAAAATATATATGGTTAAGATGGCTAAGCATAGTTTTTCTTATTGTACTATTGATGACTGTTGTGTAACTACACGTGATCTCTCCCTCTTTCTCTCTTATGAAATTGGTAAAGAATTACTCCATTTTTATAAGACGAAGTGAAACTAACCGAAAGCTGATTGGACGACTAACCCAAACTCACCAAATGTATTAAAATGGATTATAACGTATCGGAACCGATTCAAATGTCTAAAATAAGTTGAGATTAAGTGAAACTAACTGAAAGTTGATTCGACGACTAACCGAATCTAACCAAATCTACTAAAATTGATTAGAACCTATTGGAACTGGTTAAAATGACTAAAATAAGTTGAGAAATGTGAAACTAACTGAAATTGATTCGACGACTAACCAAAACTTTTAAAATTGGTTATAGCATATCGGAACCTGATCAAATGACTAAAATAAAATGAGACTAAGTGAAACTAACCGAAAGTTGATTAGACGACTAACCAAATGTGTGTTCGGAACCAATTCAAATGTCTAAAATAAGTTGAGATTAAGTGAAACTAACTGAAAGTTGATTCGGCGACTAACCCAAATTAACCAAATCTATTAAAATTGATTATAACGAATCGGAATCGATTCAAATGTCTAAAATAAGTTGAGACTAAGTGAAACTAACTGAAAGTTGATTCGACGACTAACCCAATCTAACCAAATCTACTAAAAATGATTAGAACCTATCGGAACTGGTTGAAATGACTAAAATAAGTTGAGAAATGTGAAACTAACTGAAATTGATTCGGCGACTAACCAAAACTAACCAAAACTTTTAAAATTGGTTATAGCATATCGGAACCTGATCAAATGACTAAAATAAAATGAGACTAAGTGAAACTAACCGAAAGTTGATTAGACGACTAACCAAATGTGTGTTCGGAACCAATTCAAATGTCTAAAATAAGTTGAGATTAAGTGAAACTAACTGAAAGTTGATTCGGCGACTAACCCAAACTAACCAAATCTATTAAAATTGGTTACAGCGTATCGGAACCGGATCAAATGACTAAAATAAGTTGAGGCTAAGTGAAACTAACCGAAAGATGATTAGACAACTAACTAAAACTAACCAAATGTATTAAAATTGATTATAACGTATCGGAACCGGTTTAAATGTCTCAAATAAGTTGAGACAAAGTGAAACTAACTGAAAGTTTATTCGACGACTAACCCAAACTAACCAAATCTATTAAAATTGATTATAACCTAGCGAAACCGGATGAAATCACTAAAATAAGTCGAGACAAACTGCAATTAACTGAAAGTTGATTCGGCGACTAACCCAAACTAACCAAATCTATTAAAATTGATTATAACGTATCGGAGCCGGTTCAAATGTCTAAAATAAGATGAGGCTAAGTAAAACTAACTGAAAGTTGATTTGGCAACTAACCCAAAGTAACCGAATCTATTAAAATTTGTTATAGCGTATCGGAACCGGATCAAATGACTAAAATAAGTTGAGACTAAGTGAAACTAACCCAAAGTTGTTTAGACGACTAACCAAAACTATCCAAATGGATTAAAATTGATTATAACGTATCGGAACCGCCTCATATAAGTAAAATAAGTTGAAACTCGATAAATAAGTATTCACCTCTATCACGTGTACGGTGCTAGTGCTACTCGCTATGCGAACTTGTCTTCAGTATCTCGGATTATGCAAAAATAATCGAAACTAACTTTAATTAACCAAACGAGCGCGCTACACGCTTGACCAACCCCTCCTAACAGAACTAAAATTAACCCCAATTAACAAACATAACCAAAAAAGGAAAATAAAACAAGTCTTGTCACCGACGGGAATCGAACCCGGGCCGTAGTATTACAAGCACAGAAGCTAATCCTGAACCGCAACTTGCATGATTGCAAACAGTTATACCGCAGAGGCTAGACGTTTTTTTAAAAAGCAAGGAATATAAGCAAATAAAAAAGAGTTTTAATCATCTCCTGATGTTGCTAACATGGTTAGCGAAACGCGCGTCGAGTGCAAAAATTCTGTTTCGGTATTGTGGATAAAACTCTGTTTTAGAAAATAAAATATAGTCAACAAGAGAAATAATCACATTAAATCCTCTTCTCGATCTTTGATATAGATCAATGAATAATCTTAATTCTTATGTTATAACACTATTGCTTTGCCTCGCTTTAATAAGTTATATAAAATAATAATTTCAGGAAGAAAAGACATTGGTTTAAAATCAGCACAACACAACTATTGACTAACATGAAATTGTCAAGCAGAGAAATGTACCGTTTTAATTTAAAATCATATGGAATTAAAAAATAAATCTGGCAACACAGTCTTTCTACAAACCTGCCCTGCGCCGTCTGCCAGATTTCAATAAAAGCAAAACAATACATTGAAAGTCGGCAGACAAAAGTAGTACCAACTACAGCAGATTAGTACAAGTTTTAAATGATTATTTATAAAAAAAAGCAGCGAGTAGCACAATATACGTGTTAGAAGTAAATACTTGTTAATGAGTTTCAATTTATTTTACTTATTTGAGTCGGTTCCGATACGTCATAATCAATTTTAATAGATTTGGTTAGTTATGGTTAGCCGTCCAATCAATTTTCGGTTAGTTTCATTTAGTCCCAACTTATTTTAGCCATTTGAGTCGGTTCCGATACGTTATAATCGATTTTAATAGATTTGGTTAGTTTTGGTTAGTCGTCTAATCAACTTTCAGTAAGTTTCACTTAGTCTCAACTTTTTTTGTCATTTGAAGCGGTTAGTTGGTGTTTTCAATTTTTTTTTGTTAAAGACGACATCCACTGTGACAACGCATTTGTTATATTAATAATAAAATGTAATAAGATATCGATAACTCTCGACAGCCGAAAATATCAGGTTAAAATTGTTCCGCTGTTTTCTTGTTATATTTTGTAATTTGTGTTCCTAGTTAAACAATACCAGTTGTTTTTGAGTTTTGTACTAATTGTAGATACCTACTCGGATTTTTATCCATATCATAGGTAATGTTTCGGTTATTATTTACTTATTTATTATAATACTAAATAACTATTACAAATTAGTATCACTAATGAGTTATAAATGAGACAGAGAATGTCAATAATTGTGCTTAAAAATTAATACTACAAACATTAATAATCATATTCATATTCCTAATAGAATGCTCCCCTTATAAAAGTAATCGAGCTATGAGTTGGACAATTCATATATTGATCGTACACGGTAGCTGCACGCATACCGTGGCCGAGTGTGTTCAAGGCCAACGGCGAGATTTTCCACGGCGCACTGGAGTTAGCGGACTTATTAGAATATCTATAGACGGTGGTGTAACTTACCTATTGAACTGTCATAGTCATACTTGTCGATGTCATTTAGTTCTAGTCCCCCTATATATATATATATATATATATATCTATGGTTCTAGTATTCTCAGCTGTTTAGCTTCTAACGCAGAATTCCATGAGTTAGACAAAGACACATATCATTTGTTTTTGCAACAACGTCGACACGGCTTTGGCTCCTTCTACAATCACCTTTGGTGATGCTAGATAAAGAGAGAGCTATACCGAAATGCATTAAGTAAGAGAGATGGCATAAAAGGGACAAATTCTCTATTTTATTTAACTGTCTCTGGGACGTAGCGGTATTGCCTGGTACTTTTTAGGATAAACTAGTATGCCCTGGCCGACGTTAAGAAATATTAGTTTTAAATTTTGATTTTGGTAAGTATTTATTTTACGAAGTATGGGCATTCCTCATATTGCTTAGGCAAGGTCTGATTTTTTTTTTAATTTGGGCTAGTTTGGGTTAGTAGTTAGTGTTTGCCGAAGAGGAAAAAATTTACCAAAATCAACCCAAATTAACAAATAACAAGTTTGCAGGAATGCCTGTACTTCGAGCTTTGCCGATAACATTATCAAAATCAAAATTTCAAACTAATATTTCCCACAAACGTGGTAACAGGAAGTTTTAGTATGTTCTAGGCTTAACCGGTATATCCCGAAATGAGTTACTTCCTGTAAGAGATACAAATAAATCAGAATTGCAGCTTTTCTAAAATATCAAAAAAATAAAATAAAAAGTTCGCATTATTGTCGGTATAATTTGTCAATTATTACTAGTATATTGTTCCAATTAAAATAATGTTCACTTTATTTATTTAAATTTAAAAAAATGACAAAGAAGCTTACCCGAAACGTCATGATAAGAAAGCATGATAACATAGTATATACATACGCACTTTCGGTGGTATATTTGCATAGGGATTCATGACAAAATAAATATTTTATGTTTCTTATTTTTAGTAAGGACGTTTGTATAAAAGAACACAGTTTTTATATATAGATTTAGTAAACTGAGACACGAAGATAAGATACGATAGCCATGCAAAAACGGGCCTAGATTAAAAACTGGTTAAGTGAACAGAATAATAGACTGAGATATGATAGGAATACAACGATTTTTGGAAAAAGACGATGGAAAACATACCACCCAGTATCTGACAGTTTTTACTGGTAAGTTCGTTTTATTTGAATAATAAAATATTTTACTGGCTACAGAGCGTAAAAAGTTTTTTTATCAAAATTTGCAACTAAGTACTTCTTTCCCAATATTTGGTATTCCTCTTTATTTGCAAAGTTTCAAACCCTGTAAAAATCAAAATTTGTTATCATCATTCATCAGACTTTACTGTATTTTGTAAGATTACATTTTGGCAGCTGATAATACTCGTATTTCTTGCAATTGACAGATGTTCATATTTTCAATTTCATGAAGGCCAGTGGCGTACCCATAACGAGTTGCTGAATCTGTAAAATTTAGTTTCCTATATTATAATAAGATTAAATGTAACATGCAAATATGGAAAAAGCATGGCAGAATTGCATGACCTTTTTTTGTCATTAGGACCCAACCTAGGACTCAATAGCAAGTGTGTGGAACTAAATAAACAGGTATATATTTTTTACTCGATAGAAAAAATCAAAACATTCATTTGTAACCTTTATAATCTAAATATTCAAACGTAAAGCAAATCTTCCTTTTATATAAATTTTTTAGACTTAATTAAAACTACTATTTTTGTATTGAAATGAACGCTAAAGTGACCATTTGTCAAGGGGGACAAGCCGACAAGTTAAATATGTCTCCCATTGGAAAAATACTTGGAATAATAATAAAGACATTATTTTTTGAACTTTTATTTTCTTTACATTTCTTTGCCATATCCCCCCGTATTTAATTTTAAAATAATATTTCGCCTGCGCCACTGCTTTTGACGTTGACAAATCTTATTGGATTAAAGGTTAAAATTAAGCCACTGGAAAACCCAACTAATTTAAATATAACCTTTTTCTATGATTTAAATATTGAGCCAAAAACCAGAAGTTTATATACAAAATCGATTTTTCTACCTAATAAAACTTCCATTTCATTCCACAGTTATTTTTGCCTTTATACAATTCCCTACTTTTTAGATAAAGCCACTTGACGTTGAACTTCCAAAAAATGTTCTATTTTTTCAACCTCCGCCGCGAATCTACTCTAAATAGGGACCTGTGTGTCCCCCATTGACTTCAAAAGAATCTGGTCACTTTATTATTTTTATATTTGCCTTCAATAAATAAAGGTAAATATAAAAATAATAAAAAACCTTAATTTAAACCTGGATAAAAATCGATATTTTAAACTCGAAATCAAACCAAAAAAAATATCAGGAGACATATTATTGAGGCCTAAAAATTTGTTAGAATCTCAATTCAATTGAAAAGAGGCAATTTGGAGAAATAGTTGATTTTCAAGACATAGAATGGAAATGCTTTTAATACCTTTGTTTTTTTTATTTTGCTCAAAATGTCCAAGTTAGCTTGAATTAATTTAAAACTGGAAAAAATCGATATTTTAAGCTCGAAATTAACCCAAAAAATATCAGAAGACATATTGAGGCCTAAATATTTGCTAGAGTCACAACTCAGTTTAACAGAGGCAATCTGGAGAAATAGATGATTTGAAGATATAGAATGGAAATGTTTTTAATACATGTGTTTTTTTTAAATTTTGTCAAAATGACCAAGCTAGATTTAATTTAAAACTGGAAAAAAATCTATATTTTAAGCTCGAATTGACCCAAAAAATAATAAAAGACATATTGAGACCCAAAAATTTGCTAGAGCCTCAACTCAATTGAAAAGAGGCAATTTGTAGAAATAGTTGATTTTCAAGATATAGGATGTAGGTAAATGTTTTTAATACATTTGTTTTTTTTTTGTTTTTAATATTTCTCAAAATGTCCAAGCTAGCTTTATTTAATTTAAACCTGGAAAAAATCAATATTTTAAGCTCGAAATCAAAGGAAAAAAAAATATCAGATGACATTTTGGGGCCTAAATATTTGCTAGAACCTCAATTCAATTGAAAAGAGGCACTTTATAGAAATTGTTGATTATCAACACATGAGATGCAAATGTTTTTAATAAATTTGTTTTTTTTTACCTAATTCTTAAAATGCCCAAGCTAGCTTGATTTAATTTAAACCTGGAAAAAATCGATATTTTAAGCTCGAAATCGAGTAAAAAAAATATCAGAAAACATATTGGGTCCCAAAAATTTGCTAGAGCCTCAACTGAAGTGCAAAAAGATCATTTAATTCAATCCTGGAAAAAGACGATATTTTAAGCTCGAAATCGAAACAAAAAAATATCAGGAGACATAGTGGGGATCAAAAACTTGCTAGAGCCAAGAGCCGTATTCACTTGGAAAGAGGCAATGTGTAAAAATGTTTGTTTGTTGTTTTTAATAAAAAAAATAAATTTTCTCAAAACGCCCTAAAGCTAGTTTTATTTAAGCTTTTTTTAAATTAAAAAACTTATTCTAAAGTAATCAGATTTAATTTATTTATTTACTCCAGTGGTGTACTAAAGATCACCAACTCGGCTAGAAACCAGAATACGCTCCTTTTTCAGAAGTATTCTGATTTTTCCTCAAAGAATTTTAGATAAAAATTAAGAGAAAACACATTATGAAAAGCGTATACCTTAATAAATCATTTTATAAATAAGTATTAGCACACAAACATTTGTATATTGCATTTAATCTTATTTCAGTAAAACAATAACACTAAAAACTAATTTAAAAGATTCAGCAACTCGTGAATGGATACTTAGTGATTATAGGTACGCCACTTAAAAAAAAAATAATTTTCTGCAAAAAAAATAGTTTTTATATATAAAAAAATAAAAAACTACTTTTTACTTTTTTTGAGCTAGAATTTTTCGTAAAAAGACTTTGTTTTTGATTTTTTTACGATTAAAAGGGTATTGAGGGAACCTCAGTTTGAGAATAAACATTAAATAGCGAAGCGTCAATGCGTGATGGCTCAGCCTTATTCACTACCCAGGAAAACGTGTGCTTAACGCGCTTAAAACGGTTGTCACAAAAATTGTAATTTCTTAAACGAAAAACGCGTACCAAAAATTTTAGATATTGGTGGTTATTTATTTATTGTTGCTAAAAAGTACAATACCCCTACACAAGTCAATTCAATAGGAATCAAAGTAAAATATAACTAAAAAAAAACTTACTGCTGAGAGCTAAGATATAACAAAAATAAGAAGAAAAAGTGACAATACAGCATAAACAACATAAAAACAGCTGACGCTGTTGATCACAAAAGGTCATCACAACTGGATCGAAGATAGTCCTCGAATGAAAAGAAAGCATTTTTAATCAAAAATTCTTTTACTTTAAGCTTAAATGAGTTAAGCGGCAGATCCTTAACGCAGACAGGCAAGGCATTAAAGGATTTGATTCCGTAGTAAGACACCCCATTTCGAGACCTAGAAAGCCTCAGATACTTCTAGTGTAATGTTGATGAGTATCAGCATGAGTTATAAATATGGAAAGGTTTTCCTTGACAAATACTAGGCACACCACAATATATGCACATGGCAGGGTAAGCACTTTCAGTTGGTTGAAGTGTAGTCTACAGCACTCTCTATAACCCAAATGAGCTATCACTCTTATACACTTGCGTTGCAATGCAAATATTTTAGGCATATCCGCAGAGTGACCCAAATTAATGAGACAGTAAGTCTATAGAGTGAAAGTACCCAAAGTAAGCAGCCCTGAGTGTGCAGGTCAACCCTGAGCCAGAAAAACTACGGATAAGGACAATTTGGACGACAAATCTTCAATGTGAGATTGCCAAGTCAATCCTCCATCAAGAGTGATGCCAAGAAAAATTAGTGTTGCATCCAGGTCCAGATGACAGGAGTTAAGGTCTCTAAGGGAGAATATTATATGTTGAGTTTTGACCTCATTCAAGCATAGTCGATTTGATATCGCCCATTCCCTCAGATTAGCACATGACTCGTCCACTGTGAAGGCAAGGTTAAATACACTTGAATCAGCAATCAGAGATGTAGTGTCATCAGCATGTAGACAGAACGTAGAGTCAGGATCACAACTGGGCAGATCATTAGCATACACTAGAAAGAGAATAGGCCCAAGAACCGAACCTTGCAGTACTCCATACTTCAACATCAAGCTCCGAGATCTATCACCCTCAAAATAGACATACTGACTTCTGTTTGTCAGATGGGACTGTTTAATACTATTAAGGTCAAATTTATAGTATTCGAGCTTCTGAACAAGTATCTTATGCTCTACATAATCAAAAGCCCTTGACAAATCATGAAATGTGGCATGTGAGTGTAGGCCACTCTTAAAGCCCTCAAGAATCTTCTCACACACATCCCTAACCAACGAACCACTGGAGCGCTGCTGCCTACACCCATGCTGCCTCCTGTAAAACAGTGCATATTGTTCAAACTATTCCTCAATCTGAATCTTAAGCAGTCTCTGAAATATCTTACCAAAAATTTGAACAAGCAAAATAGGCAGGTAATTTTCAGCATCCATTCTAGAACCCTTTTTATGAATGGGTATGACCTTAGCAATCTTAAGAGACCCCCAGAAATAGCCAAGTTAATCAGTTTGGTTAGTGGAACAATAATAAAGTTTTTATGGTTTTTATGAGTTTCATATTAAAATCATAAGGTCTTTACTTGGGCTATTGCTCATACCATCTACAACCTGAGGCAGCTGAATGTAGATTACCTCGCTAAAAGGTCCACAAGGACCAGTAAAGTAGTTTATAGGGTTGCTAGAAGGTGGAGGAAGATTTTGACTTAATTTGAGTGGGAAATTAACAAATGATTCATTAAAATAGATAGGGGTGATCTGGCTTGGCTCTATTACTTTAAAGTTAGTGTTAGATGATTTTATGGCTTTCCACATAGCTTGGGCCATATTACCAGCCTAATTGAAAAAATTATCATTTGCCTCCACCTTTTTGGCTTGAATTTCCATGCGATATTTATTGCGGTAACTCCGCACAGTTTCAGCTGATATTAGGTTGGGACACTGCCGATCGACCTGTCTTAAAAGGCAAAGCCGATCTCTCGTTTCTCTTAAGCAACTGGCAAACCACTTTGATGCCGCTGAGCATCTGGCGGTGTTCGCTGATTTGGATTTCTTTTCAAAACATCTCATGTAAGCATCAATCAGGGCATCGACCAAAAACCCAAAAGAAAGTTCAACATCAACAGTACTCTAGGTAGGTATATACTCCAAACTGATTTTCTCCACCAGATTATAAAAATTCAACCAGCCCCACTCAGAAATAGGACGATAGCAGATACGTACCTCATCACCCACCCCGTTAGACTCCTCATTGAATTGAAAGGTAACTCCCAGGTGATCTGACAGAGACACATCACTGATGATGGCTTTATAATTGGGGCTCGGAGCAATTGTAAATATATTGTCCAGACAGTTCGTACTACTTGTAGCCCCCTTAATTGCCGGATACAGTTCAAAACCAGAGAGGAGGTGCTGTCTTCAACACTCAGAGATTGACCATGGTCTAAGTTAAACTTAACATTAAAGTCA
This sequence comes from Pissodes strobi, assembly GCA_016904865.1. Lineage (NCBI taxonomy): Eukaryota > Metazoa > Arthropoda > Insecta > Coleoptera > Curculionidae > Pissodes > Pissodes strobi. Next base: position 102,490 of record MU184407.1, on the reverse strand, counting down.
CCAGTAATGATGTATCTTGTTAATGGCCAAGCTACTCAAAAAACCATTCAGGCCACTCAGTATATATCAAAGACTCACCACATCTGATCCCAGCAACCTCAAAGCCCAGCTCACAAACAACTCCCTGGGGCAAAATATTGACTAGCACGCATTGTGTCGTGTCCCGTGCATATATCCACACCCCTCCATGAGCCCTGCCTGTCCGGCAAAATTTGGAAGCAAGATTAAAGCTCTGTATATGTGTTACACTTATCTCCACATCAGACAGCCAATGTTCATTACGACAGAGAATTAATATTATGATTAGATTCGAGAAATGCCTCCAATTCCAGTATTTTAGACCGCAAAGATTGAATATCAAGGCGTAAAATAACATTGTTAAAGTTGTTAGCATATGTTACTTCTTTTTGTTGAAAAATTGGCGCCGCTTGTTTAAAAATCTTCTTGCAACCACACCTGCAGGCCAGACCTGAGAGTACAGGACTGAATGTCAGAGTTCACTCCAACTTTGAAAGACTTGACTTAGTCATTTGATGTGGTCAACTGGCATTTACTTGTAGTATCGTTTACCCTCTTTCTGTTTTTAAAATGTGGGATACGAGGAATTTACAAATTCTGACCTTACAAAACGATGGAAATAATCCAAACTAACCCAAAGTGGAGTATTGATTATACTGTATTATATGAAGAAATCTTTACATATAAGTTAGTTCTTTATTGCTTATAGAATTATATTCAAAAGATACAAAAGCATGATCATCTGTGAATGATAAAACACTCACAAATTTACAACACCTAATAATTATACCTACAAAATGATTTTTTTATCTACCTCAATAATTTGTCCGAATGGACTTAACCATATTGAAACTTTCAACCGAACAACAGCCTTTTATGAGGAAATAATAGCTACTCGCTTTGTGAATTTGGTATACCTCTATCAAATTATTAATTTATACTGTTGAATTTTCAGCAACAATTACACTATTTACATCCGGCATACACCAAGGATGGGCGGGACCCTCGTTGATGAAGATCCTCTCCGACGAGTACCCGATTCCTGTCACCGAAGAAGAGGCCTCCTATGTGGCGATAATTGGTCCAGTCGGTCACGTGATCGGTGGATTCCTCGCATCACATCTGGCTGACTGCATTGGCAGGAAAAATACGGTTATATCGATCGGTTTCCCTCAGGTGCGTAGCATCAAAACTTATCTTAAAAATTTGTACTCATTAGCGCACTATAATTTTAATAAGGTAATACAATTATTTAACAAAGTAAGTCTTCGATACATCTTGAATTAACATGTTTTCGAAGACCAAATATTATATGGTTATTTACACATCACAATTAGCTTTATAACCTTCAATAATAGTTTTTTTGAACTTATCATAATTCAAGTTCCCTATTTTGGAATACTTTA
>MU184407.1:49295-100666 GCA_016904865.1 Pissodes strobi | reverse complement strand
TTTTTTGAACTTATCATAATTCAAGTTCCCTATTTTGGAATACTTTAAGCATCATTTTCCTTCAGGTTTCTTATTTCGTTTCTCACCTGCATTTGAATTTCTTCATTATTTTTGTTCTAATTGCTTGTACTTGAATTTTCTTAAATTACTTCAAAAAAATTATCTAAAGGAGAGGTGTGGGCTATTTGCAGGCCAAAAAGTGTAAACTTCCATATATTCTCATTCGCCCAAATCGTCGAGAATATTTTCGATGAATTTGTTAAAACCCCAATTAAAATAATGTTTACTTTTGTTTATTTCAGATGCTATCATTCATCCTGATCTACTTCTCCTACCACAGCATTTACTTGCTCTACATCGCCAGAATTCTAGGAGGTATTGGAGAGGGAGCATCCCTAGCCCTCCTACCGTGCTACATCGCCGAAGTGGCTGAACCATCGGTTCGAGGCTCTCTAGGTTCGTTCGTTAACCTTCTTCTGCTCTTCGGACAGCTGTTTATCAACACCGTAGGATCTTACTTATCGATTCATATCACCGCAATGATATGCTTATTATTTCCTGTCGTATTCTGGTTTACGTTCATGCATATGCCCGAAAGTCCTTACTACTGCTTGATGAAAGAAGACACCGAGAGTGCCAGGCATGCCCTGCAGATGTTGAGGCGAAAGAAAAATGTTGATAAAGAATTGGTACAATTGGTTGCAGATGTGCAGAGACAGATGTCTGAAAGGGGGTCTTATAAGGATCTATTCTGCATCAGATCGAACAGAAAAGCATTTTTGTTGGTGAGCGCGACAAGGACTTTTCAGGTCTTTACAGGGAGCATCGCGTTGATGTCTTACCAACAGATTATGATATCTCAGGCTACAGACTTATCTCCGATTATGGGTTCTACTGTTTTAATAATAGCCGGAATCACAATGGTCTTTGTTGCTTTTTCCTATGTAGATAAATATGGCAGGAAATTGACATTTGTAGTATCAGCAGCATTTACGGCCTTAACACTTTTAGGACAAGCATTATTCTTAACTTTGAGAGACTACACATCGCTAGATCTGTCACAGATATCTTGGCTGCCTCTACTGATCATGCTTCTAAACAATTTAGCATTTAGAGGCGGATTAGGTGTGGTGACAAACATTTTCATAAGTGAAATTTACTCCGCGAGTATTAAATCGAAAGCAATGAGTTTGGGCAGTTTAATTTTTGCCATAATGATGATTGTAAGTACTAAAACGTACCAACTCACAGCCGATTATATTGGATTGGCCGTGCCATTCTATATTTTTGCAGTTTCGACACTTATTGGAGCATTGTTCTTCTACTTCGTTTTACCCGAAACTAAAGGCAAGAGTTTAGAGGAAATACAACAAGAATTAAAATGTAGGAAAGCTAGCTCGACTCAAAGCAAAATTAATTTTATTGAAGACGCTTATTAAAGAGGCTCGAGCTATGATATTTTAATTGCCATAATTTATTGTCGAAATATGCCATTAATAACGTGTTCAATCACATGAAGAACTGAATTGACTAGTAAATAGGTTACCAATCTCATTAGATATATTTAGTATTCTTGTTAAGATATAGCTGTTACATATCTGCCTGTGATAATTCAAGGATGCAACATATACTTGAAACCCATTATAGGGTTATGATCTGAAAACAATAATCAATTGTTCAATACTGTGTATTGTTTAGGTATAAATGTAATTTAAATATTAATAAAAAATGTGAAAACAATTTCTTTTGGTGATTTTTATTGGAATTAGGACAGTGATGAAATTATCTGAGCTGAAAACCGGAGCGATTTGCGAATGGCTGTGTGAATATATGCTGCAAGTGCATTCCTAGTGTAAGAATCACCCAAGTTCGGAAAGATCCAGAAATAGTAGCACTAAAAATATTTAATAAACTATCAAATGACCTGAAAAACATCCCATCATCAACTACAAACTTGACATGTATGCACGAAACTATTTATTGAAGGATTGCACTGTGGTGATTCTTTGGCATAAAACTTGTAATTCTTTGTATCTTAAATATTATATAATTCAACACCATATCCTACTAACAAACTATAATTATGTTATTAATTTTAAATCATTGGTACAAAGTAATCACAGAAGTAATAGCATTTCTGGCGGAAGATGATGTTGTTGCCAATACCCAACACCTATGAATAATTTCACACTATTTAAGATATTAATTGCATTGTGGCAACAACAGTTCTTCTAGAGAATTTCAGTTTTCCACAATTAAGTACTGTTCGATAAGAGATATTGCAAAATTAATAGCGCAATAAAGTGTTAGAGAATTAAGGAGTTAATCATTTCCTCATGTATTGCTTTCTCCAGGGATTAAATGAAATAATTCAGAAATGCCATTTTCATTGAAATTAAGATAAATCTTACTTACCGAAACATACTCCATACAATTTAGATCGAATAATATTGTCACGAATAAAAAGAATAATCCCATCGGAATGGAAGGAGGGAGTGATCATACCAATACATAAAAAAGGCGATAAGATGATATGTACAAACTACCGTGGCATCACTCTCCTCAATTGCGCCTATAAGGTCCTGTCAAACATATTACTGAGCCGAATAACACCATATGCTAATGAAATTGTCGGTAAATACCAATGTGGATTCCGTAGCGGAAGATCAACAACGGACCAACTGTCCTCGATAAGACAGCTACTTGAAAAGTTCTGGGAATTCAACAGAGATCTCTACAATCTATTTGTGGATTTCAAACATGACAGTGTAATCCGAATACGCCTGTGGGAAACCATGGATGAATTCGGAATTCCAAAGAAGTTAATATGCATGGTGAAGACGTGCGTGGAAGGGCCAGTAAATAGCATAAGAGTGGAGGGACAAAATAGCGAAATGTTCCCTGTAGAAAATGGACTTAAACAAGGAGACGCGCTGTCCCCCAGTTCCGTTCAACTTGGCCCTTGAGAAAGTAGTAAGAGTAGCCCCAGCAAACACAAAAATATTTGGAGCCAATGGACCTAGGCTGCTCCTAGCATATGCTGATGACATCGATGTTGTAGAAAAGAGCACAGTAAGGAAATGTTTGTACAAATGAAGAAAGAAGCTGGAAAGATGGGTCTGACAGTAAACGAGACGAAGACGAAATATACGCATTTAACACGAAAGTAATAGAGACCGAGTGAGACAAAATGTAACTATGAACGACTAGAATGTTGAGAATGTCCAGTCTTTCAAATATCTAGAGTAAACACTTTATTCTATAAAGTTGGAAATAATAGTCAGTGACTCATTTTTAGTTTTAAGGCGCGCCTCGAGGGGTAAGGGAAGAGAGAAGGAAATTCCAATGGCGGATACAATTGCTTTGTAAATTAATATGTTATAATAACTATATAATGGAATAGTAATAAGTAGACTTAGGCAAATATCCACTTAAAAAATAAAGTTTATGCACATAAATATGCATGATTTTAGTCTAGAATATGCAAAAAAACGTATATTCAAAATTATTCCTAAGTCTAGTAATAAGCAACAAAATTGTACTACAAACAAATAGTACTATGTATTCATTAAGGCTAGGAAAAAAAGAGTCATGGATGATAAGGGTTTTTTCTTATCATAAAATACCATATTGAAAGTCGCATCGAAAGTTTACATCAAAAATCAATAAAATTTTAAGTTTACTACTCGTTATCGGAGGTTTGATCAGAATTTGATTCAGAATCATTACTATCACTACTTTCTGAACCAACATTGATAATAAGGGGTTCAACTATAACTTCGACCGTAATATCCAAATCCCACATTTTTTTGTTGAATTGAAATTCATTTAGTTTCCAAAAGCAGAGTTTAAAAAAGTAAAAATACAAACACACGAGTGTTTATAATATAGGTATATAATTAAAGAAATGCATTTGTGGCAATAATATTAAACATTATCATAATTAAAACAAAAATAAATTAAAAATATTAAGCGAGTCTGCTAGTACCCGAGACTAATGTGTAGGTAAACATATCCTATAACGACATCGGTTGTAAAAAAAATGACAGCAGCAAGTTATGTTCCCAAGCGGTAACCCATCCAAGTACTAATCACGCCCGACGTTGCTTAACTTCAGTGATCGGACGAGAACTGGCATTTTCAACGTGCTATGGCCCTTACCTGTACATTTTAGCATGTTCATAGAATAAAAACAAAAACATTCGTATTTATTATATTAGTTAGGATTCTTTAATAATACGAACTGGCAGCTTCGGAGCGGATCAATTCACTGCACAAATTCGACACGAAAATCTAATGACACTAGGAATATCATCAACATATGGACACAGCATATTTACCTTATAATCTTAGGCCGACATCCTTTGATTTGGGACAGTCAATAACCAGCTTTTTAAAATTTTACTGTTTTAAACGTCTGGGCATCTGAATAATACTTTTGACAGTTCGTATAATTTAAAATAATGATATGCTTTTTTATCCTCTAAAATACGTTCAAAAACGATTTTAAATGGCAAAATTGTATAAAAATCCGAAAATTCGGACTTTTTTAGGACGATAGCCGTGGCTTCGGACGAATTTGTCGTGGATTTTGAATTCAATTTAAATTCAACCGTCTATTAAAAATAAGCTGTGATCCAAATACACTGCGAATATAATATAATAAAAATAATACTTTTGGCGGTTCGTTTAATTTTAAATATGCTTTTTTATCGTCTAAAATCCGTTTGAAACGATTTTAAATGGCAAAATTGTATATAGTACTGTCCTAGCGGCTAGAATCGGTTTACACATTTCCGTTCCATTTGCCGAGATTTACCCTCATACCGCCGCGAAAGATGTTTACACATCAAAAATGTGCAGATATGAAAACCGAAAAAATTAGAAAGTCAATAATCAAATTTTGCAAATTTTAGAAGAAGGCTGTGACGCAATATTGTTTTAAACGTCTGGACATCTGAATAATACTTTTGACAGTTCGTTTAAATAAAAATAATAATATGCTTTTTTTATCATCTAAAATCCGTTTAAAAACGACTTTAAATGACACAATTGTATAAAAATTCGAAAATTCGGACTTTCTTAGGACGATAGCCATGGCTTCGGACGAATTTGTCGTGGATTTTGAAGCGAAAATTCATTTTAAATTCAATCGTCCATTAAAATAAAAACAAACTTATCGAAGGAAAATTATAGAAGAGGGCCATGACTGAATATTGTTTTAAAGGTCTGGGCATCTGAATAATACTTTTGACGGTTCGTTTAATTTAAAATATACTTTTAAATCGTCTAAAATCCGTTTAAAACCGATTTTAAATGGCAAAATTGTACAAAAATCCTTCACGGACGTCCTGGATTAAAGTAAAAGTAAAAGTAAAAGTAAAAGTATTTTATTTGTCTTTCAGTTACATATACACATAAATAAGACACGTCAAAGAAATATGTATACCCTGATAAGGATACAACTCACAAATATGTGACATTAAACAAAGGTATATAAAAACAAACTTGAGAGCTGGACGAACTAATACGCCGATTCAACTACAAGCCAAAACATACTCGTTCAGCGCATAAAAGCTGCGATCAACGAGAAACTCCTTTAATTTTTTTTTGAATATGCTATCACTTGGAGAAAGTTTTATTTCATCAGGAAGCAAATTAAAAAAGCTGCAACCTGCATAAATAGGCGACTTTTGATAAAATGAATGGTTGGGCCGGATTAAACGAAAAGTATCTTTTTTCCTGGTATTGTGACCATGTATATGGCAATTAAGAATAAATAGATGTTTGTTTTTGTAAATGTGCATTAAAAGCTTAAACAAGTATATGGAGGTTAGAGTGAGAATTTTTTTATTTTTGAAAATTAATCTACAGCTTGAATTATATGGTAGATTAAAAATAAGACGAATTATTCTTTTCTGTAGCACAAAGAGTCTGTTTATATCCGATGATTGTCCCCAAATGACGATGTTATAAGATATGTGTGAGTAAACCATAGCATAATAGGTTGTCAATAGGTTTTTTTCGTTAAAAGAGTTTTTCAGTTGAGCAATGGCAAAGTGTGCACGGCACACTTTACCGCATATGTAATCTATATGATCACTATATAATAAATGCCTATCAATATAAGTACCCAGAAACTTGACACAATATTTAGTTTCTAGGTCAGTATTTCCTATTTTAAAATTAAAATTTTTACCTTGCCTACGGACATTATGGGCCTCGAGAATTATAGTTTTATCATAATTTATCATAAGCATATTCTTATGACACCATTCATTAAAGCTCCTCAAGACATTTGTAGCTTTGGCAAAAACTGTTTCTGAGTCTTTATCAGATACTACAATAGACGTATCGTCTGCATACATAAAAACGGACCCGATAGGAACATGTTTGGGAATGTCATTAACATACAACAAAAATATCAGTGGACCAAGAACACTACCTTGAGGAGTACCTCGATGTACTTCAAAGGTTTCGGATTTGCAGTTTTCCACTTTCACAAAACTCTTACGGTTTCTTAAAAAAGACATAATAAAATTATTGGCAGGGCCACGGATTCCAAGCGCGTCTAGTTTGCTAGACACAAAGTTAATGTCTATTGTATCGAACGCACGCGACAAATCGAAAAAAATTGATATCGTACACTCATTTTTATCCATATTATCATTAATCAATTGTACATATTCAATACATGCGGTTTCAGTTGACTTGTTTTTACGAAATCCATGCTGAGATCCAGTGAGAATATCAAAAGACTCTAAAAACATACAAACTTTCTCGGTGACAGCCCTTTCAATGATTTTTGAAAAAACACTAAGTATCGATATAGGTCGGTAGTTATCCATATCATGTCTATCGCCCTTCTTATAAACAGGAGTGATCGAGGATAATTTTAAACTGTTCGGAAATTGGCCAAGTTCAATAGACTTATTTATTATGTAAGCTAAAGGTACTACAAATACATCAGAACATTTTTTAACAAGGTCGACAGGAATATTATCATAACCACAGGATTTCTTACTTTTTAATGACTTTATGATATACTGAATTTCCCCAGGTGTTACTGGAGACAAAAAAATTGAATTTTCCTGTTCCCGAGATGTTGTACACTCTTCAGAGAAGGAATTTTTAAAATGTGAATTAAGCTTATTGTCAACGACAACAGAAAAATATTGCGCAAAGGAATTTGCAATATCTTGAGGACAATTGATGGTTTTAGTGTTAATGTGAAGTTCCGTAATTTTTTTTCGTGATTTAGTGTTACCTATACTTTTATTTACTAGGCTCCATAAGGTTTTGGACTTATTTGTCGAACGGTTTAAGATGTTGTTAATATGTTTCTGCTTTTCAATTTGGATTAATTTATTCGTATCTTTTTTAAGTTGTTTATACTGATCATTAATCTGTACATTATTACTATTTTTTCTCAGCCAATTAATACCTTTTAGGTCATCCAATCGTTTTTTAAGTTCCACTGAAAATGTAATTTTATTTCTTTTATTATTTCTTATCATGTTCTTTCCCATTAGTGGGCATGATACCTCAAAGCACCACAGCACGGAGTTCATAAAGTCATCATATATATCGTTAATATTTGTACAATATGCCGTATCGATAACAGAGTAACCTACACTAAGCCTAGTAACAAATTCATAAATTGATTCCTGGTTCAGCGACCTAACAAGAATCCTGTCACATTTTGATATGCATTTTTCACATTGATTTGCAAGGTTAAAATAGAGTAATTGTGCAAAATGGTCAGATAAACCAGGATCGAAGTTATCAAAATTTAGATTCGCTAATCCATTGCTTACGATTAAGTAATCTATGCTAGTGCAACTGCGGTTATTGCCCACATTTGCCACTCTTGTTGGTGTATTTACAAGGGATGTTAAGTTGAATGAATTTATAATGTCCGTAAGAATCTTGTAACCTTGATTAGCTTTCTCCTCAATGCGACGGCTTATAATGTCACACTCGGTTTACACATTTCCGTCCCATTTGCCGAGATTTACCCTCATACCGCCGCGTAAGATGTTTACACATCAAAAATGTGCAGATATGAAAACCGAAAAAATTACCTTTCACTTTTAGATAGGAAAATCTATTAATATAATATATTATAGTCAAACGTGCGGGTCCAAAGGTCACAATTTTCAGTAAAAACTTCATTCGTGGCAGATTTTGCGTGTAAAATCTATCAAAGTAATGACATTTAATGAAAAATGTGACCTTTGGACCCGCACGATAAGACCGCTTTTGACTATAGCCATAACTTTACTGTATATTTTTAACCTGTTCTGATTCTGTTTAGCCCGTTTTGGCTATTTCAAGTCACTTTTGGTTAGTCGTTCAAACAACTTTCCGTTAGTTCCAACTTATTGAAGTGTAAACATCTTACACGGCGGTATGAGGGTAAATCTCGGCAAATGGGACGAAAAGTGTAAACCGATTCTAGCCGCTAGGGCGGTATTATATACAATTTTGCCATTTAAAACAATTTTAAATGAATTTTAGATGAATTTTCGGGTTTTTATACAATTTGGTCTTTTAAAATCGTTTTTAAACGGATTTTAGATGATAAAAGAGCATATTATTATTTTAAATTAAACGAACTGTCAAAAGTATTATTTAGATGCCCAGACGTTTAAAACAATATTGAGTCATAGCCCTCTTCTAAAATTTGCAAAATTTGGTTATTGACTTTCCCAAATCTAAGGATGTCGACCCAAGATTACTAGTCAAATAAGCTGTGTCCATATATTGATGTTATTCCTGATGGCATTAGATTATCGTGTCGAATTTGTGCAGTGAATTAATCCACTCCGAAGCTGCCAGGAAGTATTATTAAATAATCCTAACTAATATTATAGATGCGAATGTGTGTGTTTGTTTGTTTCTTACGCTTTCACGCATAAACTGTTTCGATCATCATGAAATTTTGTACAGATATTTTCAAGAGTATAATAAAGAACATAGGACACTTTCAGCTTTTACCCGGGGCTTCGTTCGCGTTGATTTTTTATTTTTTTAAACTTGGTTATTAAACCTAATTTTTATTCTATGACCAAGCTAAAACGTACAGGCAACGGCCATAGCATGTTGAAAATGCCAGTTCTCGTCCGATCACTGAAGTTAAGCAACGTCGGGCAGGGATAGTACTTGGATGGGTGACTGCTTGGGAACACAACGTGCTGCTGTATTTTTTTACAACCGATGTCGTTATAGGATATGTTTATACATCAATGTCTCGACTACTAGCAGACTCGCTCAATTTTTTTTTTACTCATTTGAACCGACTCCGATACGTTATAATCAAATTTAATCTTTTTGGTTAGTTTTGGTTAGCCGCAAAAATTCGGTTTGTTTTGGTTAGTTTTAACTTACTTTAATTTTTGCAATCTATTCCGATACGGTTTAGCCCGTTTTGGTGCTTTTGGTTATTTGTCATCAATCAATCAGCTTTCGGTTAGCTTTGGTTAGTTTTAAATTATTTTAGTAATTTGAACCGGTTCCGATACGTTATGGTTAATTTTAGTTAGTCGGCAAAATTCGGTTAATTCAAGTTCGTTTCACCTTACCTTAATATTTTTAATCTGTTCTGATATGTTTTAGCCCAGTTTGGTGCTTTTGGTTACTTTTGGTTAGTCGTTCACTCAACTTTCGGCTAATTTCAGTTAGTTTTAATTTATTTTAGTTATTTGAACCGGTTCCAAAACGTTATAACCAATTTTAGTGTTTTTGGTTAGTCATCAAAATAAGGTTAATTTGAATACTTCAATATTTTTAATTTCTTCGATACGTGTTAGCCTGTTTTGGTGCTTTTAGTTACTTTTGGTTTGCTTTGGTTGGTTATTTAATCAATTTTTGGGTACTTTCAGTAAGTTCCAATTTATATGAGTCATCTGTTCGCGGTTCCGATACGTTAAAACAATTTAAACGTTTTTGGTTAATAATTTAGGTCGTCCCAAAAATTCGGTTAATTTGGGTTAGTTACTTATTTTATTCTTAATCTGTTCCGATACGTCTTAGCCCTTTTTGGTTACTCTTGATTGGTTTTGGTTAAACATCTTTTGGTTAAGTTTAGTTAGTTTTAATTTATTTTAGTCATTTGAACCGGAACAGATACGTCATATCCAATTTTGATGTTTTGGTTAACTTTAGCTAGTCGCCAAAATTCGGTTAATTGTTAGTTTCAACTTGTTTTAGCCCCTTTTGATGCCTTTGGTTACTTTTGGTCCATTTTCGTTAGTCGTTCAATCAAATTTCGGTTAATTTCAGTTAATTTTAATTTATTTTAATCATTTGGCCCAGTTCCGTTACACTATAACCAATTTTAGGGTTTTTGGTTAGTCACCAAAATTCGGTTAATTTAAGATAGTTTTAACTTACTTCAATATTTTAAATGTATTTCGATGCGTTTTAGTCCGTATTGATGCTTTTACTTACTATTGCTTGGTCGTTCAGTCCAGTCTTAGTAGTTTTAATATATCTTAGTCATTTGAACCGGTTCCGGTACGTTATAAGCAATTTAAGTTTTTTGGATAGTTTTGGTTATTCACCAAAATTCGGTTAATTTGGGTTAGTTTTAACTTACTTCAAATTTTTAATCTATTTCGATACGTTTTAGCCCGTTTTGGTGCTTTTGGTTAGTTTTGGATAGTCGTTCAATAAACTTTCGGTTAGTTTCAGTTAGTTCCAATTTATTTTAGTCATTAGAACTGATTCCGATACGTTATAATCAATTTAAGTTAAAATAAACCATCTAACACGATCTCTCACGCGTACGACGTTATGTGTGGCCAATGTAGCATGCACTTTTTCACGATTTGAGGCCCTACTTAGGAAAACAGAAACATTTTCAACGTTAAAACAAAACGACTGCGTTTCTTCTTAGTTTCTCTTTAGTTTCTTATTTTACTTGAGTATTTGTTCCATGTATAATTTCATTTTCCTTATCTTCGTCATCTTCACTAGTCTCGTGCTTCCTGCTCCATAGCTGCCTTTATTTTATCCTATACAAATCTGTTGTATTGGATCACTTTAATATCTCACTGATTTCTGACGTTTTCTTTAATCGTCTTATGAATCAGCTGCTAATATATTTTTGTATCTTTTCCCTTGCAGAATCGGACCTGTCATCGATTGTACGATATGCAGTACCATGTAGTTCTGATTCTGATCTTCCTCAACGGGTGGTACTTGGATTCAATGACCTTGTTGCTTTTGGCGTCTGCCGCCAGGTGCCGACTTGTATTCAGATTACTGAATGCGTCTAGACGTAGCCTGGACAACTTCTATGACGCGCTGCCCACGTGATTTAAATTTGCCTTATATTGTAAATACAATTTTTTTGAGTTTTATTAGTTTTAGTGAGTGTATCGACGTTGACCACCAATTAAGTTTAACTGACACTGCGCCAAAAATTACAGGCGCGTGATTTGAATTTTTCAATTTTAATTTAATTGTTTTTGACGTAGATCATTGTTTTTTGACGTAAATTACGGCATGCCTCCACCACGTGTCACGATTTAAAAGAATGACTGGGTTGACTTGGTTAAACTTGACGCTTCCTCCAATCTGCCACTGTATGTTTAATCCGTGATGACACGCCTTGCTTAGCGTGCAGGGTTGTAGTTCAGGGGGTCCGGGCCTGATTTACAACGGGTGAGAAGAGATGATAAAGAAAGCACTTCAGTTAAAACACTAACAATATCTATTGCTCAAAGACTTAATACAAAGTTTTAAAAATGTCCATTGGTCAGAAACGTAATAAAATTCTATTATACAGGATTACTAGGGCGCGCATGCTTTCTCGATTTGAGGTATGTATTTTAATTGTTTATAGGGCTTTGGTCACTGTCTTATAAATATAGTTTTTCTTAAGAGCTTTGTGTTGTGTTTTATTTAAGGTGAAAGAGCACTTGAATATTTCACTATACTTTTTAACTATTTAACATACTCTACTTAGAGACTTATCTTCCTCGGAACCTTGATAAATTTATCATCGATTCGACTTTCACTACTGCGGTTATGAAGCCCCTAGACTCAGCAGCCATGTGGCTAACCAATTACTAGGTTTGGGTCAGGAGTAAAGGAGTAGAATCTGAAGCAGCCATGTGGCTAACATAGGAGCTGGTTTTGGGTGAGACAAAAGCCTGCCGAACTGAAGGATCGATAGCGTATTTATAATATAAAAAGTGATGACCATTGCTCGCTTAAGGATCAAAATCGCTTCCGTTAATAGCTCGCGTTGTTTACAGTTTGCCTTTAATGTTTATATAACAATTTCCAAGTTCAAGTTCAAACTTAGGACATGGTGATATTTCTTTAGTATCTTACGCATTTTAGTAGATTACAATATAAATTATTTTATGGCGTATTTTATGAAACCTCTATGGTGTTGAAAACGTTGATGAAAATTCGTTTAACTAAATAGGCTTAAAATTAAATTGAATTGGACGAACTGTACTTTATAAACCAGTAATTTTTGTTTACGAAACTTCAATAAAATTCAATAATAATATCAGAAGCTCTAGCAATTTTCACGAACAAACTGTTTCATTTCTAACCAGAAGATATCTAAGCACTAATTGTAGGCAGGTGTGTGAGCGATAATGTTTGTATGAAAGGAAAAACAGTTGCTACACCTATGAAATAGCTTCTTCTCGGATGTTTTACTATTAGCTAAGTTGGGCTTTGGAACCTTCGGCTAAATTCAATACAACACAGTTCTATTCACGATCCGGCTGAATGGGGCGCGACAAAGAGTTCAGCTCACATCTGACGATGCTAACATGGTTAGCGCAACGCGTGCCGAGGGCAAAAATTATGCCTCGGAATTGTAAATAAAACTGTGTTGTAGTGTTTTATTATTGTTTTATTATTTTCTCTAATTTTAAAACGTACTTCAGTAAAGACAACAAGCAACATTTTGTCTCCTGGTTGGCAGAAAGTTGGCATCTCCAAAAACATTTCTTTTCTAGTGATAATTTACATCAAGTCTAGTCACTTCACTATTTTAGCTAAGGGTTGATTGCTTTTAATAACTAGGTTTCCCACTTTGTCTTCTGTATTTACGGGTCAACCAAAAATCTGGAAAACTAAAATAACAATTAGATAGCGCAGAAAGTTTTGCTAAATGAATCTCATAGCCTATTGGCAAATTCACATAAAAGTGCATAAGTTTATTTGTATTTTCCTTAACTTCACTTTGTAAATTAATTATTGAGTAATAGACATTAACAGAATTGAGGAAAAAGAGGAGCGATCTAAAACTATCAAAGATCTGGAAAAGGAACTTAGAGGCATGGACAGATTCATCAAGCCCTAAAAAATTAGGAGGCACAATGGGCAGAGAATATCCAAGCATACAAGGTCATGGAGGCCGATCTTGGCAAACGTATTGAGGAGTTGACGGAGTCGAGCAAAAGCATTATCCCAACTATTAGAACGCTCGAACTGGAGAATGCTGAACAGGGTAGGCAGGTGAAAACTCCAGACTTTAGTGATTTTTTTTGGGTCTGGAGAGTCTCCTATATGAAATTCCCTGCTCTGCTCTTGTCATATTGTAATATCAGAGGACTTTAATGTAGATTATAACGATAAGAACTGTGCTTCTACCTTGCGTTTGTGTAATCTGTTTAGAGTCTTCTAACTTGCAAATGTATGATGATTCACCGACTCGTATCACTAAATTCTCGGCCACTACAATTGACTATATATGTTCTAACCTCCCCAGCACTATAATAAACTGCACTACCAAAAATGCAGCATTAGGCTATTTTTTGTAAGGTCTTGGACCTTAGAAAGCATGTTAGATCATCGCCGCGCTATGGACGAATTTTTAGTGATGGGAGTTATGAGCATATTCGTGATATGAGCTCCTCTGTTGATTGGCACAATGTATTTGACCGGCCTGATCCTATCTCTGATTATCACGCCAGGCTGGTGCACCTGTTTGATGTTGCCTTTCCCATTGTCAGGCTCATCGAGGAAATCTTGGCTTACTTGGGGTCTTATAGTATCATCTAAAAATCTGCGTTCACTTCACATTATCAGGCCTGATTGTCCGGCATTTCATCAATACTTCAATACCTATCGCTCCAGATATCGTCGACTAATCGGGTGTGCTAGGGAGTGATATTATCTGAATCCAATGAGTAATAGTTCAAGTAAGCCAAGAGAATGCTGGAGAATTGTAAATGATATACACGCTAGGAGCAGCTATCAATCGGTTGTAAACCCTGAGGTTCCCCTTGATGCATTAAATACTTTCTTCCGTAATATCGCCCAAAATCTCCAATAGAATCTCAATCCATCAACTGAACCCCTTGGTTGCATGTCAAACATAACTATCTAAAATTCTTTTCTTGATTGAACTGAAGAGAGTCCTAAACTCTATGAAAAACATAAATTCTTCTGGAGAGGACAAACTGTTCGCTAAGATTTTTCTTAACTTGCCTGACGTAGCTTTGATGACAGTTGCTGACGCAATCAATGTTTCGTGGACGATGGGTACATTTTCGAACTGTCTAAAATCAGCCAAAGTTATCCCAATTCATAAGGGTGGCAGTCTGGATGAACCTTCAAACTTCAGACCCATTTCTCTTCTGTCCACTCTATCAAAGCTGATTGAGAAACTGGATAAATTTCGTGTCATGTCTTATCTGAGGTCAAATAATATCCCTAGCAAAATTAAGTTTTGCTTTCGAGAGGGTCACAATGTTGATGATGGTACCATTTTTTTATGATTAAATGGTGGTGAGGTTTTTGTGACTTATCAAACGCGTTTGACTGTGTCAGTCATGAGATTCTGCTTCGGAAGCTTCACTGCTATGGTTTCAGAGGCGGGGCATTGTTCTGGTTTTCTTCCTACCTTAAGGGTCGTCGTCAGCGAGACTTCGTGGGCTCTGGGTCCTCTGAATTTGGGTTGGTAACCCGGGGAGTGCCGCAAGGTTCTCTTTTGGGTTCCATACTTTTTCTCCTGTATGTCAATGACCTCACAAATCTTGATAATCAGGGAAAATTCACTTTATTGGCCGATGACACCACAGTTCTCTGGCATAGCCCTAACAGTGAGTCCCTGCGCTTAACCTTGTTGGCGGACTCTCAGAGAATAAAGGTTTGGTTTGACTCAAATCGCCTGTCACTAAACTCTGGTAAGATCGGGCTGTTGGATTTTGGGGGTGACCTCGGGGGTGTCTCGGCTGTTGTTGAATCGAAAATCTGACAAGCAATGACCCCGGTATACGGAGTCATCAGGGGGGAATTATACCCCCATCCCCCACCTCCCCAGGTACGCAAAATTTTCGACAAAATGGGCAAAAATTGAAAAAAAAAATATTTTTTTTTCGGAAAGTTGTGAAAAAAATATTAATAAAAAAAATTAGAGAAGCCCGTTTTTCGGCGAAAGAAGGCAAAGGAGTTCAGCTACGAAGTTGGGAAGGCAAAAATGGGAAGAAAAAATGCTTTATGAAAAAAAACATTTTTTTTTTTTAATGGAAGGCATTTGAAAAAAAACGTGATAAAATGTTCGGAAAGTTAATAAAAGTATTATAAAACCAAATAAAAAAAAATTGTGCGAAAAATTAATAAAAGCATAATAAAACGAAATAAAGAAAAAAATATGAAAAAAAAGTTAATCAAACGCAATTTTCGGCGAAAAAAAAAATTGAAAATATGGAAAAAAATAAAAAAAGTGTCTAAACCGGGGGGAAAAGTCGAGAAAAAAATTAAATAAAATATGAAAACTCAGTTCCTAATATCTCTTTCAAAAGTTTCGCTTCAGGTGTGTGCTTATAAAGGTGAGGCACATAATTTTTTTTATCGTTTTTCAGATGATATGGGATGGATGATATAAAACGGTAAAGAAATTAAATGTGTAAAGTATACCCTTTTGTCCCACGTATTTGTGTCTACGTGGAAAAGGTAGCACTTTTCTCCCTTGTAATGTAAATAACCCAACTTTTCCAGTCTTTCGTTAAACCTAGTGAGAAAAACTAATATATTTTCGCAAAAATTGAGTTTCTTTTTTCCGAAATTAATGACAATTTATTATAAACGACTTGACAAAACAAGTGGATATTCCATTTTTGCAGACAAAGCTCGTATTAAATTATTGCATGATCTGAGTGAATGATATGATACAATTTAAATATTTTAAAGCAAACATAATTTATTATAATTGTACACTAGCTAGATGCGGTTTTTAACGTTGTTTATTTCACGATTTTTGGGATAATTCTACTAATTGACTTAATTTAAGAAATCTTATCTAATAAATATTTTAATACAAAGTCTCTTATTTGTATTAACCCCAATAATGCTAATGTCAATATGATAATATATTGTAAGAGTTGTGATTTGGAATATTTGACGTATGTTTGTCTTACGTCTCTTATTAGGGCTCTTAGATGATATTTAAAGAATTTTTCATTTAATTTTTTTCATCTATTTTTGTTCCTTATCTCCAACTTGGCCAACTGAAATAAATGAGAAATAAATCTTTAAAACACACTACCCCCTCCTTAAACTACATTAGAAAGCAAATCGGTATGTTTGCAAAATTTATATTTTGAAATGCAAGTATTGCAATTACTTGCCACAACTTCGATGTTTAAAGTAAAAGTTTATTTACCTTCAAATCCCCCATAAAATTAGCAGAAACCACTGCTTATCGCTAACCCAAACTAACCCAAACGTGTTCTTAATTATATAAAATATACATTTACTTTTAAGCCTTGATTTACACAACGCAAAGCATAGTATTATATACTCTAGAATTACTATTATATTGTCAAGTTATGTACCGAAAGATATCTACCACTAAATATTAAAATACATATTCAGCAAATAAAAGATAATTTTACCAAAAACGTAAGCAATTGATGTGTAGTATCTCGGGATGGCTGGCGCTTAAGTCATGGAATAACGTCATTATTTAAACATTTAAGACCAGTGTTTGCGCTATTTTTTTTTTTTGGCAAAAATTGCGGTAGATCTGTTTTTGTTTCATTTCAAAATGCATTTCAGTTTCGCTACGAATTTGCATAACAAAAATGATGGAAAACAGTTGACCCAATATTTGGCTGTTATGAGCGGTAAGTTAGAATTTTTCTCCCAAGTAAGTATAAAAAAATTAAAAAGCATTTTCAGACATAGCTTGATTAAGAAAAGCCCAGTAAACGTGTGATCAAAATTGCCTAGCTAATTCATGGTTTATATATTTTTCATTTTTTGAAAATCTGAGGTTCTCGATACAACAGGGATTTTTCAATTTTTTTTCAGGAGATTATCACTAATTAGGGGTTGTTTAGGGTTTACTCATTGATTAAGGCTCTATTAATTCAATTTTTGTAAATAATTAAAAGGAAGAAAAATGTCAATTTTTTATCTCATTACTTAAGCACAACTCTGCTATTAATTCAAGAAAAAAACTGAAAAATTGATATTCTGTCTGCAACAACGTGTAAACTATAATATAACCTGTAGTGTAGTTATATTGCACCTCTGTAAAATGGTGCATCCGTAAATATACACTTATTTATTTATAATTATTATCCACTTGTCATCTTTTTCAGCAACCATTACTCTTTTCACGACCGGCATATACCAAGGATGGTCAGGTCCATCTTTAGTAAAAATAATGTCCGATGAGTACCCGATAGATATCACTGAGGATGAGGCTTCCTACATAACTGTGATCGGCTCAGTCGGACACGTAATCGCTGGTTTCTTAGCCTCTTTCTTGTCCGATCGGATAGGCCGAAAATCCACCATCATTGGGATAGCTATACCACAGGTGAATGTTAATGCTTTGGAGCCTTTTCAGGATAAATTTATCACGATAAGTTTACTATTTCAGATTTTATCCTTCAGTCTAATCTTCCTGTCTTATCACAGCAAGATTCTCCTTTACGTCGCTCGAGTGCTCGGAGGAATGGGCGAAGGAGCTAGCATCGCTCTTATACCATGTTACATTGCCGAAATTGCGGAAGCCAACGTGCGGGGAACTCTCGGTGCTCTTATTACTGTCACTATCACTATCGGAATACTATTTATAAACGTTATTGGTAAGGTTTTAATCTATATACTAGTCTGTTATTATTTGTAAGCATTATTATTCCGATAGTGTGTGAGGTTGATTCCTAAAAACGATTTCAATCACGACTAATTAACTAATACAAACTCTGTAAATTGTATTTATTTTTAGGATCTTTTATGACAATCCATGACGCTGCTTTAGTATGCCTCATTTTCCCAGTATTGTTTTGGCTTACCTTCATCGGCATGCCAGAGAGTCCATACTATTGTCTATTGAAGAATGATACTGAAGGTGCTAAAATGAGTTTACAGGTAACTTTGGAACCTCAATTATACCAAAACGTATAAAACTCGATAAAAGTCTTGATTTAGATAGGAAATACGAAGCTTTTTAGT
This sequence comes from Pissodes strobi, assembly GCA_016904865.1. Lineage (NCBI taxonomy): Eukaryota > Metazoa > Arthropoda > Insecta > Coleoptera > Curculionidae > Pissodes > Pissodes strobi. Next base: position 82,222 of record MU184407.1, on the reverse strand, counting down.
GATCATGAAAAGTATTCATTGTTCCAGGTGAAACTGATGATTGCTGATATATTGACACATATTATTGAAGTGAAAACTGCATTTGACGCGTTCAACAGACGTAATGACGTTCAATTAAAAAAAAATGAGAATGTCTATAACTTGAAATTCGATCATTTTCTATTTGCGAGATAATCAGACATAGAAAATTGAGTAAAATGGCTAAAACCGCATTTCGAACTCTTCTAAAATATAAGGATTTAAAGTCCCGATTATATTGCGATTGTAAAAGTCAAATTCGAACAGGAAAAAGGAATCGTGATTCATTATTGTAATCATGAATACTAAAGGAGTCGCACTTTTATAATTTTCATTTGCGTTTACTGAAAGTAATCGCGAAAATATTTTACATCAAATTACTCAAAAAATTTAATCGATTACAGATTACTAATTACCGAACTGCAACCAATGTAATTAGTTACTTTTGTAGCCGATTACCTCTCAGCTATGGACGAAACACACAAAAAGCTTTTAGAAAATGCCTAATACTGCATTTGAAACCCTTTATAAAATATAGAGGTTTGAAGTTCCGGTTGTACTGCGATTGTGAAAGTTAGGTTCGAACAGGAAAAAAAATCTTATTGTAATCATGATTACTGAAGGAAAGGCAGCTCTTTAAGTTTCCTTCACACTTCACACGTGCCAAGAGTAATCGCGAAAATTTTCTGCAGTTATACTAGAAACAGTTACAAATTATTCAAAAAATGTAATCGTTAATCGATTACGAATCACAATTATTATTACTTTTGAAAAAGTAATGAAATCCAATTTTTAATTACATCCATTGTAATTAATTGCTTTTCTAAGGGATTACTTCTCAGCTCTGGACAAAACAGACAAAAACATGAAGTAATTGGCTAAAACTGCATTTCAAACCCTTTACAAAAGTGGTTTAAAGTTACGATTATATCGCGATTGTAAAACTTAGGTTCGAACAAGAAACCTTATTTTAATCATGATTACTTAAGGAAGCGCAATTCTTTAAGTTTCATTTGCGTCTGCTAAAAGTAACCGCGAAAATCCTTTACACCAAGTTTAGAAATATTTACAAATTTTTCAAAAAAAATTAGTCTATTACCGTCTAATAATTATTACTTTCGAAAAAGTAATCGACTGCTATATCTGATTACAACCAACGTAATTAATTACTTTGGTAATCGATTACTTCTTAGCTCTGGACGAAACGGACAAAAATCTTTCAGTAATTCGCTAAAATCGAATTTAAAACCATTCCAAGATATAGGAGTTTAAAGTTACGATTATATTGCTGAATATAGGCCTGAACAAGAAAAAAAGAAATCATGATTCATTATTGTATTCATGATTACTTAATTAAACACAACTCTTTAAGTCTCTTTTACGCATACTAAGAGTAATCGTGAAAACGGTTTACTCTAAGTTTTAAAGCATTTAAAAATGCAATCGATTACCGACTGTTTACTTTTGAAAAATTAATCAGGTGCTATTTCTAATTACAACCAATTCAATTACTTTTGACATCGATTACTTCTCAGCTGTAGGCGAAATAGACAAAAAACTTAGAGTAATTAGCTCATACTGCATTTCAAATCCCTTACAAAATTTAGAGGTGTAAAGTTCCGATTATATAGAGAAAAAAAAACGACGTGATTCCTTATTGCAATCATGATTACTTAAGGAAGCGCAATTCTTTAACTTTCCTTTGCATCTACTAAAAGTAATCTCGAAGTTCTTTGTCTCCAAGTTTGAAATAATTTACAAATTTCTCAAAAAAATTGAGTCTATCATCGTTTACTAACTACTTTCGAAAAAGTAATCGATTGCTAATTCTAATTACAACCAACGTAACTAGTTACTTTAGTCATCGATTACTTCTTAGCTCTGGACGAAACAGACATATAGGGGTTTGAAATTACGATTATATTGCGATTGAAAAACTTAGGAACAGGAAAAAAGAAACCGTGTTCATGATTACTTAAGGAAGCGCAACTCTTTAAGTCTTCTTTGCGTCTACTAAAAGTAATCACAAAAATCGTATACTCGAAGTTTGAAAGCATGTACAAAATACTCAAAAAATTTAATCGATTACCGACTATTTACTTTTGGAAAATTAGTCAAGTGCTATTTCTAATTACAACAAATACAATTACTTTGTCATCGATTACTTCTCAGCTTTGGATGAAATAGACAAAAAACTTGGGGTAATTAGCTAATACCGCATTTCAAACCCCTTAAAAATTTAGAGTGTAAAGTTCCGCTTATATAGAGAAAAAAAAACGAATAGTGATTCCTTATTGTAATCATGATTACTTAAGGAAGCGCAACTCTTTAAGTGTCCTTTGCATCTACTAAGAGCAATCGCGAAGATCTTTGACTCCAAGTTTTATAGCATTTACAAATTTCTCAAAAAAATTAGTCTATTACCGTTTACTAATTACTTTTGAAAAAATAGTCGATTGCTATTTCTAATTACAACCCACGTAACTAGTTACTTAAGTAATCCATTACTTCTTAGCTCTAGACGAAACAGACATACAGAGGTTTAAAGTTACGATTATATTGCGATTGTAAAACTTAGGAATAGGAAAAAAAAGGAAAACGTGATTCTTTATTATGGTCATGATTACTTAAGGAAGCGCAACTCTTTAAGTCTTCTTTACGCCTACTAAAAGTCGCGAAAATCGTTAATTCCAAGTTTGAAAGCATTTACAAATTACTCAAAAAATGTAATCGATTACCGTCTATTTACTTTTGAAAAATTAATCAAGGGCTATTTCTAATTACGACCAATTAAATTACTTTTGCCATCGATTACTTTTTAGCTTTGGACGAAATAGACGAAAGACTTATAAAATTTAGAGGGATAAAGTTTCGATTATATTGCGGAGGTAAATATAAGATTTGAACAGGGATAAAATAAATCGTAATTTCTTATTACAATCATGATTACTTAAGGAAGCGCAACTCTTTAAGTTTCTTTTGTGTCTACTAAAAGTAATCGCGAAAACTTCTTACTCCAAGTTCGGAAGCATTTACAAATTACTAAAACAAGGTAATCGATTACTGATTGTTAATTATTTTGGAGAAGTAATCAAATGCCATTTCTAAATTACAACCAACGTAATTAATCATTTATTAATCGATTAATTTTCAGCTCTAGACGAAACAAACAAAAACTTAGGGAAATTGTTTAAGGTTACGATTATATTGCGATTGTAAAACTCAGGTTCGAACAGGAAAAAAAGAAATCGTAATTTCTTATTGTAATAGTGATTACTTAAGAAAGCGCAACTCTACTAAAAGTAATCGCGAAGATCTTTTAGTCCATGTTTGTAAGTATTTACAAGTTTCTCAAAAAATGTAACCCAATTCCCTTTACCAATTACTTTTGAAAAAGTAATCGAATACTATTTCTAATTACAGTCAACGTAATTAATTACTTTAGTAATTGATTACCTCTCAGTTCCGAACGAAATAGACAAAAAACTTGAAGTAATTGGCTAAAAATCGCATTTTAAACCTTTTAAAAAATATGGATGTTTAAAGTTACGATTATATTGCGATTATATAATTTAAGCTCGAACAGGAAAAGGGAATCATGATTCCTTATGGTATTCATGAATAATTAAGGAAGTGCAACTCTACTAAAAGTAATCGCGAAGATCTTTTAGTCCAAGTTTGTAACCATTTACAATTTTCTCAATTAAATTAACTCATCGCCCTTTACTAATTACTTTTTTAAAAGTAATCGAATTACATTTCTGATTACAACCAACGCAATTGATTATTTTAGTAATCGATTACTTCTCAGCTCTGTACGAAATAGGCAAAAAACTTGGAGTAATTGGCTAAAAAAACGCATTTCAAACCTTTTAGAAAATATAGATGTTTAATATATATGTTAGTTAGTTATATTGCGATTATATAATTTAAGCTTGAACAAGAAAAAAGGGATTAATGATTTCTTATTGTATTTATAATTAATTAAGGAAGTGCAACTCTACTAAAAGTAATCGCGAAGATCTTTTGGTCCAAGTTTGTAACCATTTACAAATTTCTCAATAAAATTAACCCATCAGCCTTTACTAATTACCTTTTTAAAAGTAATCGAATTACATTTCTAATTACAACCAACGTAATTGATTATTTTATTAATTGATTACTTCTCAGCCCTGTACGAAACGGACAAATAACTTGGAGTAATAGGCTGATTAATCATCTCAGTTTCCAACCGAAAAAAATGGGATCGTGATTCCTTATCGTAATCATGATTATTTAAGGAATCAACTCTACTAGATTACTTCTAGTAAGTAAGTAATCGCGTAAGTTAGTTTGGAAGCATTTATAAATTTATCGAAAAATTTAACCCAGTACGCTTTACTAATTACTTTTGAAAAAGTAATCGAATGCAATTTTTAATTACTATCTACGCAATTAATTTCTTTATTCATCAATTACTTCTCATCTCTGCACGAAACAGAACTTGGAGAAATTGACTAAAAAACGCATTTCAAACTTTTTAGAAAATATACGTTAGGTAGGTTACGATTACATTGCGATAGTAAAACTTAAGTTCAAACAGGGAAAAAAATCCTGATCTCTTATTGTAATAATGATTACTGAAAGAAGCGCAACTCTACTGAAAGTAATCGCCAAGATCTTTTAGTCCAGTTACACATTTCATTCGATTGTACAACTTAGGTTCGAACAGGAAAAAAGGAATCGTGATTCCTTATTGTAATCATGATTACTTAACTAAGCACAACTTTAGTAAAAGTAATCGCGAAGATCTTTTAGTCCAAGTTTGTAAGCATTTGCAAATATCCCAAAATATTTACCCAGTACCCTTTATAAACTACTTTAAAAATAAGTAATTGAATTACAAACATCGTAATTATTTTCTTTAGTAATCGATTACTTCTCAGACGAAAACTTGGCGAATTTCAAAATATACAGGTTTAATAAATTTACGATTATATTGCGATTGTAAAACTGAGGTTCGAATAAGACAAAAAGGGAACCATCATTTCTTATTGTAGTAATGATTACTTAAGGAAGCGCAACTCTTTAAGTTTCCTGTCAGTCTTCTAAAAGTAATCGCGAAAACTTTGTTATCAATTTTGCAAACAGTTACAAAAAATTTAATCGATTACTGATTACTAAGGGCAATAAATACGCCTTAGAATGCTTATTTATAATTTTTCTGCACAATGAAAACTGTTTCTAGAGTAAAAACGTGGATCTTTTCGGAAACATAATGGGCCAAATTAAGTTGAAGCAAATTCCTCAGATCGATTCATACTGGTCAACGTGATAGGAGCAAAGCTAAAAAACTCTAAATTAAGTAAATGAGTAAAATAAACCTCTGAGTACGTTGGTTACGATAGCAGCTGAGAAAGATAACGTGGAGATTACGTCTAATTACAGTCAAGTAATCGATTACTTCTCAGGTATACCTAACTAATCAAAATATATTTTATTTAGATGCTTCGACGAAAACAAAATGTCGACAAAGAAATGATGCAGCTTTCAGCAGATGTGGAACGACAAATGTCCGAGAAAGGCACTTTCAAAGATCTCTTCACAATTCCATCCAATAGAAAAGCCTTACTAATAGTCACCGCCATGAGGTTATTCCAAAGTTTCACTGGAGTGGGTGCCGTACAATCTTACAATCAGATGATGATCTCGCAAGTAACCGATTTCTCTCCGATTTTAGGTTCAAACTTATTACTGCTAGGTAACCTGTCCATAATGCTTTTATCATCGTGGTATATGGACCGAATTGGAAGAAAGCCTTTGTTTGTTATTTCATCGGGCCTTACCTTTTTGGTATTATACTGTCAAGCCATATTTATGACCATCAGAGACTATACGACAATAGACGTGTCGTCCTACTCATGGGTCACGATCCCGATAATATTTACGTGCAACGTGGTATTCTCGGGTGGTCTGGGACCGGGAGTGAACGTATTCATCGGGGAAATTTTCTCAACGAGCATTAAAGCAAAGGCAATGTCCGCCTGTAGTTTAGTTTTTGCCATAGCCTATTTTGGCAGCATCAAAACATATCAGTATACCGCCGACAATATCGGAATGGCGGTACCGTTTTATATTTTCGGTACTATAACATGCTTTGGAACGTTATTCTTTGCTTTTCTGCTGCCGGAGACAAAGGGGAAGAGTTTAGAAACTATTCAGCAGGAGTTGAAAGGACATAATAATAAAAATGGACCGTGAATAATTTTTTAAATAAAGTGTTTCTGATTTACAGTTTTTCATTTATGTATCTGCTTTGGTTGAAAGTATTATTTCACGAAGATTTCTTATTTAACGTCAGATGCTTCAGGACGCAAACCTGGGTGTTTGAAATCGAAGAAATTGTATCCTCTGGCAAATCCGTCCCTGGTTTCCTTGATATCATCATGCATTGTCACCACTTAGTTGCCAAACATTTTAAGAAAAACCTGCCTGAATACCTTGTAACACAAAATTAGAATAATAATCGTGATAATGATCAATCGAAAAGATGAAAACAAAATATATAAGGCAAAAACTCCACAACTCATTTTGTTTGGAAGATGAGTCGACAAATAGGCGCCAAAGCTCGTTAACGGTTCATAAAATAAATTAAAAGGCGAAAGTAATACCGGCCAAAGCTCCGGTTCAGAAATGAAAAATTTAACTTATGAACTAATCAAGTTCGTGTCAAATCCACTACCACAACAGCACCCAAACGATTTGGAACCAAAACTGGCCATCTTTCTTCGAGATGTAGCAGTAAAGTTCGTACTGAAACACGCACATATACATATTTAAAATAATGACCCGAATTTAAGGAACGTATAACGCTTCTTGGGATTTTTCTATAATCGCGACATGGTTCCGCATTTAAACGGAGTACCGTCAAGATTAGTGTGCTTTCTCGCGGTTCTGAATTATTTGTGCCACGGATTTAGTTTCACGGAGTTTATAGTGGGCCCGAGAGTTGGCAGAAGTATTACTGTGTCACCTAAAAGTGTTAAAGTTTCGGTTGCTGTAAGTATTTTATCTTATAGGTACTTTGTTTGATTAAAAACAAATAATACTAGTGTTACCTGTCATTTTCTGCATATATGTTAGGTAAATATAATTTGAAAATATTTAATAAAAGTTGGGAACCAGTTTCACAATGAAGCCGGTTAGTTTTCAATTGTTAACAATCACTTCTAAGATTTATGTCGGTTACAACAATTATTCTGAAGGCCTTTCTGTTTGGTACCGAATACCAACACTTAATCGATACTATTTCAGAGCTCTTAATTAGGCTAATTTGATGTATTCCTTTTTTTCCATAATACACTGAATGATATATTTAAATAACCAAAGTTTTCATTTTGCTTTGCTTCGCTCTGGTAATAATTTCTGATGGTGAAGAAGAGACCTGGTATAATTTTCTTATTATTATTAAGTTATTTTATCTAAAAATGTGTGAAAATTTGGAAATTTTGTGATCTTTCTAATCCATTTATGACAAACTTCCCCTGAATTTGCATGTTACTTACAGACAGACTATAACAGTTCTATTTTTTTGCAGACCAAAATAAATATGTGGACATGAGTTCATAAGAAATCTGATATAAACAATATGCAATACAATCTTATAATTTGTCCATAATTTTCTGATATCAAAGAAACAAGATAGATTTTCGCTTATTCTTTAACAAATAGACGATACTGTAGGTACATATTAAACTCGTCCTAATTATACACAAACATTTTAATTTTCTCAATTTGCAACCGACAGACTTTCGTTAAAAAAAATTTACTGTTATTCCAAACATATAAATCGCGTATATACAGTCATGAGGTCGGTTTTCAGTTTTATTTGTGTCATTAACATAGATACAACATTCAACGTCTCTACATAAACTTTTTGATATATGTATATGCCCTCGCTGCGCCGTGTAAAATTTTGTTAAAATATTAATATACCTGGGCTAGTCATGAATAACTTTTACCAGGCGCATAATAGTAAAAATGACCTCATGTCTATTTAAAATAGTTATTATTATTTCATATTAATAGAGTTTTACATTATTTCTATAAAAAATTATGTGATAAAATTTCCTTATACACAAATAAAAAAGTCGCGTGTAATGCAGTTAGTAGCATTATAAGATCCTTTACACAAATAGTGCACTATATAAAAATCGGCCTTTTCGGTCGATCCGCATGGCCCTCCGCTCGCTTCGCTCGCTACGGGGGCTCAAGAAAGGGAAACTAACCAGGTGCTAACCCAATCTAACCCAAGACCTAACCAAAATCAAGAAAAAGAGCTGTTTAGAAAATAATCTTAAAAAAAAAAATAAAAAAAAAGCAACGGGGTTCGAACCCGCGTTTTCCAGGTGAGACCCAACGATCTAAACCTCTACACCACAAGAGCTCTCGATAGAAATCGATCGCATCACGCAGACATATCGTAATACGAGATGGATCGACCAATAGGAGAGGTCGATTTTTTACATAGTGCACTATTTGGGTAAAGGATTCTTAAATGCCAGTTAGTACACGTAATAGAAGTGAATACTTCTTTACCGATTCCATAAGAAGGCAAGAGAGCGAGAGAGAGAGTCATATACTTTACCTCTCTTGCGAGACGAAAATTTCAAAGCGTGTCGTGACGCGGCCTTCAAAAATCACTCTCATGCTGCCGAAGAAATATTTACTTCAAAAATCAGTTGTACACACATGGAAAGTAATTTGAAAGGTACCAATGCAATATTTATGAACGCACATTGTGACAGAAATGTGTACTCTGTAAACTTTCAGTGAACGCACCCTGGTGAAGTCCAACGTTCATTTACTGAACACTCAAGTATCAAGTAGGCTTTGAGAAAATAATAAAAGAATGGAGCAGCGTTCTGTCAAATTGATAATCAATCAGTCGTCGATTAATTACTATAGTTTACCAACTTTTAAAAAAGCGTGTTTTGGTATGAAAATCTTGTTTCGAGTACAAGAAAATAGGAAGAAATTCTATAAGTGGTGCAATCTAAATTTATAATCTTCGTAAAATTAAAAAGTGATTTTGAACATGTTTTTGAAGAATGAATACGCGCAGACGCAAGTGCTTATTTTTGTTTAACTGGTTGCAGTGCAGTGGGTAAAAGTAGTTTTGTTTGGATTAGTTTTAGTTAGGCTGGATTCGCTCGCCTATTTCAGCGCGTTTAATGCAAACGAGTTGAAAATTAATCCATACTAGGCGATGTTGTCGAGCCTAGATTTCAGATTTGGTATTAAAAGAGGTTTAAATTTTGACATTTTTTTTTTCTTCTTTACCGATTCCATAAGAGAGAAAGAGAGCGATAGAGAGAGAGACATATGCTTTATCTCTCTTGCGAGACGAGCATTTCAAAGCGTGCCGTGGGGCATCCTTGATAAATCACCCTCATGCAATGCAAAGAATAATTAAATCTGATATATTTGAGTTATACAGGGTGCCAATTTAAAAACATACAATAGCTATATTTTCTACAGTAAAGTAGAGATCAAAAAACCAAAAATCACTGTTTGTACAAAAACGTGGGGGAATAATAATGAGGTATTTTATAAACCACTGCCGATGCCGCCTACCCCTGAAGCGCTACCCTCATCCACTTTAAAATGTTAAATGGCCTTACCCTCTGTGGAAAGCTGATCAAAAATGCTTTTCAGCGCTACCAAAATTAATGAGATTTAAGTACGAAGTTCTTGGGAAAATATTTTAAAATTGGCCTTTGCAAAAATTTTCAGATCGTAAATAATGAAAAAGGATCCCAAGCCTGAAACGCTACCGTCGCAGTATAAATAAAAGCGAGATCTGTAAATATTAACATCATATAATTTCTTCAGCAACACTCGAATTTATAAAGAAAAACATGTGCTGAGTTTGAGTCATGAGTTTTCTTTTTTCCTAAAAGATCATGTGATTAAGCAGAACTGTCGCTACAGGAGTGACCTTGATCCATATTTTTTGCGTAGAGGCACACTCAATATCCCTAAAAAGTCAACGTTTGAATAAGAATATTGACAGACAATATCATAGACTCTTTATTAGTTTATACTAAAATGCTCAACCAAACTATAGAGCCCTCCGATTGTTTATAAACTTGGAAATCAAAGAGACTTATAGGCAATCTACACTTCCAGCAAGATGGTCTATTTCCACACTATGCTGCTGTGAGATTAAAATTGTCCAGATCAGTGGATTGGCAAAGAAGGTACAGTTGAATGGCCGCCAAGAATACCTGATCTTGCCCCTCTTGCGCCAGAAGATAATTGATGCTTGTCGAAATATTCTGTATTGTAAGTTAGGGAGTAATTTAAAAATCCACTTTATTTCTGTTAAAACCAAATGGAAATCAGCTTGAGCACTTAAAAATAGTTATTTATTATATAAGGGAAAAAAAGTATTAGATTTTAGCTCTCAGTTGTGTAGCCTCCCGACGCGAAAGGAGACAAAAACCTGAGATCTAAAATTTAAAGATTAATCGACTTACCTTAAGGAAGAAATCTGAATTTTCCGAGCTTGTCCGAAGATATGCTGACGAGTAGATTTGACGGAAACTACAATGTGTAATTATATCAAGGACAAGCGAAAGAAAATCTAATATTTTTCCCGTGTGTGGCGTTGGCTTGGGAGATCTTCCTTTGCGGATTATATAACCAGACTTTATCCTTCATCTGAAATCCCATAGAATTAGCTTTGAGATCATATCGTGTCTTCATTCGGTCACTGACTTTCTCCGTGTTTTCTCTGACTAATTCATGAATGTATAGTAACTTTTCCTTAAGATAGTCCACGTAGTCTTTCCATATCCTGGTTGCCTAGCGTTCCGAATAATAAGCCACAGGGTACAAGGAGGTCTCTTCCAAATAAAACCATGGCTGATGTTCGTTCTGTCGTGCCATGGACTGCTGATCTATAGGCCATCAAAAATAGTGGTATGTGTTGACCCCAATCCTTCTGATGTTCATCTACGACCTTTGACAAATGTTCTTCAAAGGTCTTGTTAAACCTCTCAACCTCTGATTGTGGATGTAAGGCTATAGTCCATGTTTTATGGATGTTGAGTAAATCACAGACTTTCTGGAAAACCTTGCATTCGAAGTTGCATCCTTAATCTGAATGCAGCTCTAACGGAACACCAAATCTGCTGAATAAGTTATTCACAAGGACCTCTGCTATGGTAACAGCTTCTTGATTGGGGATCGCAAACACTTCAGGCCATTTACTGAAGTAGTCAATTGCCACTAAAATGTACTTGTTACCATTATTTGTTTCTGGGAAAGGGCCAGCTACGTCAATGGCGATACGTTCAAATGGTAGGCCCACATTATAATAATAATAATAATAATTTATTCATAAAAGACACTTGAGAAAATGTATAAACTTCGTCAGTATAAAAAAATAATAAAGCTATGTTACAAATAAATAACAATTAACATTAAGCAATCAACGATTATTGATTATTAATAAATTCATCGAGAGAATATATAGATTTAGAAACTAGCAATTGCTTCAACCTCCGCTTAAATATGTTAACACTTAAACAAACCTTAAGATTAATTGGTGGTGAATAAAATAATGTAACGCCCAAACGGCGCAATGATTTTTTTGTTACATTCAATGTACAGTGCGCTGTCATAATGTCATTTTTTCGACGAGTATCATATGAATGAAACATTGAGGACGTTTTATACATTGACTTATTGACAAAAACATTTACACACATCCAATATATAAATAATGAATAACCTGTCAGTACTTTAAATTTCGCAAACAAATTTCTGCAAGAAGAGGTATGGGAGACACCAGCAATGACCCTAATAATTTTCTTCTGCGCAATAAATAAATTTGAGACTATAGAAGATGCACCCCAGAAACAAATGCCATATGCTAGACGACTACCCGCCTGGGCATAATAAAGGGACAATAACTGCTCAATATTAAGTACATGGCGCAATATTCTAACCTGATAACACACCTGATTAAGCCTTCTACATAAGGTTTCACAGTGCGGTCGCCAGGACAGAAAAACAATAATCCTTACTCCCAAAAAAACTGCCGAACTACCGGCTGAAATATTCTCATTATTCATATTTAATGATGGAGGGTCAACCAGAGGTCTTTGAGGCATTCTAAATATCAATGCTTGTGTTTTTTCTGCATTTAGATGTAAGTCATTGCTATGGAAAAAATTAAATAATTTATCCGAGGTATCGTTACACTTTTCCATAAGTTGCTCCTGAGATTTACTAGAAACCAAGACAGTAGTGCGGTCTGCATACATCGTTAAATGAAAATCGGCAGCTATACTAACTATGTTATTAACGTATATTATAAATAAAAGGGGTCCTAGAACTGAGCCTTGAGGCACACCCGAACGAATAGTCTTATATGATGAACTTGCATTTTGTCTACTATTACTAAACAAACAGTCAAGAGAAACATACTGAACTCTGTCACTCAAGAATGAATTCAGCCAACACAGCGGTTTACCCCGGCTCCCATAGACTTCCAATTTGGAAAGTAATAAATTAATCTTGACACAATCAAACGCTTTTGAAAGGTCAAGAAAAAGAGCTACTGGACACTCTCCATCATGAACCCTGTCCAGAATTTTATCATAGAATTCCTGAATGGCAGTATTTGTAGATTTTTCATGTAAGAAACCATGCTGATTATCATTCATTAAATTAAATTTTAATAAAAACTTGAAGAATTGAACTAAGAAAGCATATTCAAAAATTTTCGAATGAAGATGACACCACCACCGGTCTATAGTTCTTCATCAACTCAGGTCCACCTTTCTTAAAGCTAGGAACAACTTTTCCTACTTTCAGCCGTCTAGGGAATTGACCGGCAGAAAAACTAAGATTTTTTAAGAAGGCTAATGGCTTATTCAAATAACACATGACCTTTTTAAAAAGACAAAGCGGAATTCCATCAAAACCAGATGACCATTTATTTTTTATTCTAGACCTAATTAAATGTTCAATCTCGTCCTCTATAACGGGCTTCAGAAAGACACTATTATAGTTCTTTTTAACAAAATTAGAAAAATCGTGAGTTATAATTTGCTCTTTCTTCAGTGAGCTTGTGTAGAGGTGCATCTATATTCGCAAATCCTTCAACAAATTTTCTATAATAAGTACATAGTCAACGAAGCTCCGCAGTTCATGTTTGTCGCGAGGACCAGGCCAGTCCTTGATTGATATAATCTTCCGTTGGTCGGTTCGGATTCCCTCTGATGACACGACATGCCCGAGAAATTCAACTTTTTGTTGGAAGAGAAAACATTTCTTTGGATTCAAGAGCTGAACATTCTTGATTCTGGTAAAAACTTCATGCAGGTTTTGTAGTCGTTCTTCGAAAGTTTTTCACATTACCATTATATCATCAAGATAGACCAGGCATATTTTCTAAGTGAGGCCTCGTAGAAAAACTTCCATAAGACGCTCAAAAGTAGCGAGGGCATTGCATAGTCCGAAGGGCATAACTTTAAACTGATATGAACCATTTCCGGTAGAAAATGCAGTCTTTTCCTTATCTTGTTCGTCAATGCTCACTTGCCAGTACCCGCTATTTAAATCGAGCGTTGAGAACCAATGAGAACCTGCTAGTGTCGTCAACGTGTCATCAATTCTGAGAAGCGGATAGCTGTCTTTCTTGGTGACGTCATTGAGCTTTCTATAGTCCACGCAAAATTTGGTAGTCCCATCCTTCTTGGTGACTAAGACAACAAGAGACGACCATGGGCTTGATGATTCTTCAATAATTCCATCGTCAAGCATTTTGTTGACTAATGTGGTAACCTCTTGCTGCTTCGTCATTGGTAGCCTCCGAGGATGCTGCCATATGGGATGAGCACTTCCAGTGTCGATTTTATGTTTTATGATGTTCGTTCTTCCAGTATTGCCATTTTTCCTTTCAAAGGCTGTGCTCTGCTCTTTGATAACTAGTGCCTTAAAGTAAAGTGTTAAAAGTGTGTGTTAAAAGTTCCATTTTTAACATATGTGTATAGAAAAACATTTTATTTTTTATTCCTCTGCGTTTTTGTACAACGTTTCATTTTGTGGTTTGATTTTTTTTTCGTATAGAAAATATAGCCATTGTTAATTTTCAAATTGCGATCCTGTATGTATTATCCAAGTTTCTCAAAAGTATTTTCCTTCACTGAAGCCAAGAAAACTGTATGGCATGTTTGACAATTAAAAGAAAAACAAGTTTTCTCAATAATACCATGAATAACAATGGCCAATTTTTTGATTATTAACAATTTAGGCAAATAGCGAAAACAACACCAAGGAAAATTTACAAGGAATTAAATTTGAATGAGCAATTTTAAACATTTAGGGCTACGTCCATATGAAACAGGCTATCCGTTTTATTTATATTAAATATTTAGTCGATAAAGTGAAGAAGTACATTACTAGAATACCCTGATAGTCGTACCGTTAACCGCATAATATAATGATCCATCAATAGCCCATTCTTGATTGCAAGTAGGTGTGATCAACGCCCATGCGATTTGTTATGCAAATGAGGTTCTGATTGTGGGCTATGACGAACCGTTGACCAGATTCACGGATTTGCATAGCTAACCGACCTAGGTCATGCGAAAAATAATATATACTCCACTACATATATCATTATGTTTTATACTTTATGACTTTTGGAATTTTGAAGTGTGTAAGTTTATCAAAAAATTGACCAGTTAGAGAAGATCAAGATCAGTTTTCTTCCTGAAGGAAGCTGCAGGTATTGTGCGGGAAAAGAAGTTGTCCCATAGTAGCAATAAGAAAGAAAGTTAAGATGAAAATATGGAATAAAGGTTGTGGATAATCATAATTAAAGAACGTAACTATTTGTTTTACTTATTTATTTATTTTTACACATTACAAACACAATAAGGTAAATTCGCTGTGTAGCTGCTAAATATACAAAACGAAATTTATCGACGGAACAGGATGTATCATAAAAAAACAAAGATCTGCATTGTATATTGTATACATTAACAAACCAAAAAAACTAGTTGATGTTTTGACAAAAGTAAAAGTCGCTGTATGCGAATTATTTACTACTAACATAAAAAACAAATAATGGAGTTACTTTCATTGCCATCAGATCGAATGTACACGAAAATAAAACAAAAAAAAGACGCCACGGGATTGTTAAGCACTTTCTTTTGCTTGTACAAAGATATGAATCATATATGGAATAATATAATTAACATTCCAAGACCACATCCT
Source organism: Pissodes strobi (assembly GCA_016904865.1). NCBI lineage: Eukaryota > Metazoa > Arthropoda > Insecta > Coleoptera > Curculionidae > Pissodes > Pissodes strobi. The sequence continues at coordinate 66,928 of MU184407.1, read as the reverse complement.
TAGGTCAAGGTGATTTTTGTTTTGTTACCTAATTTGATATAGAATGTGATTAAGGATTGATGTTTTATTAAACTTGTTATAAGACAATGCCGACAGTGACGGATTCAGTTATTATTTTGCAGAAGAGGAATGAAGATGTTAACGTTAACTCTGCGAGGTGAAGTAAATAATTGTTGATTCTCAGATTCACTCAAACAGAGTTGGTTAGCAGTAAACCTTGACTGCGTCTCACCAAGATCCTCCTCAATTTCCTTCGCTCCTTTAATTATGATCGTGTCATCCGCAAAAAGAATGAAATTAGCGCTGGGGTCACTATACCCACCAGGTCATTTATATATACCAAAATTAACTTCATGAGTTATCCCTGCTGAACACCTTATTCAACTTTAGAAAACCCAGAACTTACAACATTACTTTCAGCCGTTTGTGACCTTTCAGTAAGATAAGGCTTCAAAAATTTAGTACAAGATGGAGATAAGTTGTAGTATTTTAGTTTTATTGCAAGAAGATCAAATTAGACATAGTCGAAAGTTTTACTTAGGTCGTAAAGACAACCATCTTGTAAGCCATCATTTACTAAATCAATAAACTCATTAGTGGATTTTGCGCTGCTAAAACCAAAGGAGACACATACGGAGAATGAGGACCAACTCCGATCAAGGGAAAAGAGCCCGAGCTATGAAGTTATGGGTGCCACTTATCACAGAGCATATGGCACTGCTAACTGCTACGTACATCCCCAGCAAAATTGAGAATGCCTCTTTACGCCACATTACCACTAACAACAACATTTACGAAATTACGATTCAGGTTGGTGAGATTACAGTGAGTAACATTTATAAACCTCCTACTACACTTTGGCCCCAGCATGCTATGCAGCCCTACCCTCATCCAGCTGTATACATAGGAGACTTTAATAGTCATCACACTAATTAGAGGTATAGGGCAACCGACGAAAACGATGAAAATCTAATGGAGTGGGCTGAGGCGGCAAGAATATAACCCAGACTTGTGCTTTGTTTCAACAGACATCAATGAACAGCCACTTCTAACTATACGAATTGTTCTAGATGATTTCCCACACAACCAACATCGCCCTGTGTTAATAGAGATTGGAATGAGAATTCCCTTAATAACGTCTTTCCCCTGCCCGAGGTGGAACTTTAACAAAGCAAACTGGAAGGCCTTCTCCAATAATCTTGATAAATGCTTGGGGTGGATCCCTCATACGGCAAAAAAAACTATGACAGATTTGTTGGAGCTATTATCAGCACAGCGAAGAAAACCATACCAAGAGGATATAGAAAGGAGTACATCCTAGGATGGAGCGAGGCAAGTGACGAACTATACAAGGAATTCCTTGAGTCGGGTGACCGCGAGATAGCTGATGAACTTCTACACAGTTTAGACTCTGCGAGACGCAAGAGATGGACGGACAGTGGAGAAATTAGACTTCACGAAATCTAGCAGAAAAGCATGGTCGCTACTACAAAAACTGGGCGGAAGTAGCCAAAGACCACGAGCAGGCACTAATCCAAACGCAATCGCGTCCAATATTGTAGAAACCTCAAGAGCACCAACCAAAATCAAGCGGGAATTAAAGATGCTCAAAACATCCTGTGCTCATGAGACACCATGCTGTCAACCTATCACCTTTAAAGAAATACTGTCTGCTTTGAGGGAGATTAAAGCGGCAAGGCCCCAGGTTTTGACGGCATCCACTCAGAGTTCCTCCTAAACTGCGGAGAATTTACAAAAAGGTGGTTAATGCGTTTCTTCACCAACGATATTCAGTCAGGCACCGTTTCCTAGTCACTTAAAAGGGCAAAAATCATAGCTATCTTGAAGCCTGGTAAACCTAGCGATATGCCACAATCACACTACTGAGCATAATCTCCAAACTGCTAGAGAAACTAATCTACAACAGAATTGGCCCAAAAATTCTAGAGTGCATACCTATAGCTGGTTTTCGCCCTGAATGAAGCTGTGCTGATCAGGTTTCATCACTAACGACTCACATCGAGGCAGGATTCCAACGTAAAGTAAAAACGTCAGTTGCTTTTATCGACCTGACCGCGGCTTACGATACAATCTGGAAACACGGTCTAATCTATAAGCTCGCTAAAGAATTACCCTAAAAAATTAGCCTGACATGTTGAGTCGAGTATAGGATTTGGACTCTTCTTATTGGATATCAGGGCTTAAGAACGTAAAATTCCTAAATGGCAAAACTGAACTTTTAAAGCAGCACGATCCAGGATCATCACTAACATCTAGAATGGTAAGCGGCTCGGAAAAAAAGGATTTTATTGTTAAAAAATAGTACTTCTGACTCCATTTGAAAAGACTTCGTATGAGGAAACAATTCTGTATAAAATTGTAGTCCTAAAAATGTGTTACGTTAATCTTTCGCGTGCCGTGTTGCATTTTATGTTGCAAGTAAAGTAATAGGTATACTATTAGTGTCCATTAGTTTTTCTAACAAAAAAAGCATATTTGATAAAAATTACGGTAATTGCATTGCAATTACAGAACTGTTACTACACTAAGGATATTTACCTAAACCTTTTTGATTTCGGCAATGTGCTGGTGTATCGTTTATTTATAAAATATGCCTTATTAAGGTGTTCGGCGCCTGTGCACTTGCATAATACGTTTATAGTTTGGCTAAATTATTGTCAATAAGATTCCTTTAGCTCTGACTCCAAATATGCTGGAATCAGGGGGGGGGAGCAGTTACTCCCCTCCCCTTTAGTGTAAAAGTACATTTCAAAATCATTAAAATTTAGAGAAAACAACTACACGTTATTTTTATTGCTCCTCCACCCCTGAAATTTGTTCGGCCGGCTCCGCCGCCCATTGTAACAGCACTTTAAAAATTTAAAAACCTATTTGGACACGTTCTATTCCATTTATATAAATGAAGTAAATGAGATTCCATACTATGCAAGCAAAGCTCAATTTGCTGTAATCAAAAGTACAGTAAAGTGTATTATTATTATTAGTATTATTATTATTATTATCATTATTATTATTATTATTATTATTATTATCATTATTTAGATACAGAACAAAAAATTTAGTGAAGATGATAATGCCTCTTCTGAAATGCTTTTGTGGTTACTTGATGAAGTTATAGATGCCCTCTCAGTCTCTGTTAAGGAATCTTGGGTGTGTGGGGCATTAGTAATCCCCTTAATTAATTAATTTATTTATTTATTTGTTTATTTATCTACGGTACAAGCCATTTTTCTACACAAATAACAAAGTTACACTATAAAAAAACATATTAATTATTATCATCATACAATAAAATACCAAAAGCTAACAAAAATCACAATTTACAAATATATCACCATATTACTTAACAAAGCCATAACACCTCATAAAGAACGAACACTAATCATTAAGATCACATATAATTTTATTTAATTTAGTTTTAAATGATGCTCTAGTGGTACCAAAAATATCAACCTCAGAATGATCGTGGAGAATGCCATTAGCAGTCCTCAGCATGCGAGTTATGGGATCATTCTTACCATAATTTGTGGGATGAAATGGAACCAAGAAAACATCAGTATATCTACCCCTTCTTGATGTTGAATTAAATGGAACCAACGACAACAACTCAGAAGACAAAGCTGCCCTCAATGATTTTATGCAAGAAGCAAACATCGGCCCTTAATCGACGTGAATAGAGATATAGAGCCTGAAGAATATCTTGATACTCATATTCCTCCCTAGCATATCCACAGCGAAAAGCCACCACTGTAAGGAACTTTTCCTCGTTCCAAACATCGTAACAGGGAGACCACACCACAGAACAGTACTCCAGGACTGAGCGGACAAAACATGAGTAAAGCTGAGTAAATGTTGAGATTGACAAATCAACCGACAGGCGCTGAATAAACCCCAGCATCTTGCAAGCCCGTGACACAATATTCTGAATATGAGAACTAAATGTTAATTTTCTATCAAATGTCACTCCAAGGTCCTTTACTTCGGACACGAAGGAAGGCTTACATCATTCAGCCTGTAATCAAAGACAATAGGTACTATTGATCGTGTGAAAGAAATTTTGTAACACCTTGATATATTGGTCCCCATCCTATTAAGGTTACACCAGTAAGAAATACTGTTCAAATCATCCTGAATACAATCTGCATCCCTAGCAGATGCAACCGATGCAAACAGTTTTATATAATCTGGGAACATTAGAAATTTACATATTTTTATGCAGGGTAGTAGGTCCAATAAGAAGATTCAAAAAAGGATCGGACCACGATGTGAACCTTGAGGTACCCCAGAAGGGACCTCAATCTCACCGGAAACCCTTCCGCACTGCTTCACAGACTGCACCCTGCCACCGATAAAGTCGGCCAACCAACGCAAGACAGGTCCCCCAATACCCAATTTTCCTAATTTATCAAGAAGCATTGAATGATTTTCTCGATCGAAGGCTTCAGGAAAGTCCAAATATAAAAAGTCCACCTGCATCCCATTTTCCATGCCATCACCAATAAATCTTTAATAGAGGACCAGATGTGTTGATGTAGATCTTCCACCAAAAAATCCATATCGCTGCTCAGTGATCACACCTTCAAAGTCCCAATATAGTTTCTTACTCACCAGCAAGTCCAACATCTTGGGTATGTCCGATTGCGTGCAAACTGCTCTATAATATGACACTTGAGTCCTGTCCCCTGACTTGAAAATTGGTTTCAAGAAACAGTTTTTTCCAAAACGGCGGAAATTCACCCAGTTTCAATGACTTACTGAACAGGATGTGAAGCGGGACAGCCAATGTGAATTGGCACCTTCTGGGGAAAAATGCAGGGATACAATCAGGGCCACAGGAAAGGCGATAGGGTAGGGAACCAATAATATCAAACACCTCAGGGAGGCAGATATAGAAAACCTCTCCGAGAGGTTATTCTCAGGAATTACATCCACATCATCCCGTAGAGAAAAAAGATGCAAACAGACTCACCATCTCTGATGCACTACCACTGCTCAAACCATTATATTGAACATGCAAGGAAACACCATGATCATTCTTTCTATCCTTTACAAATGACCAGAATTTGCTAGGGCCGGTAGATATATTATTTTCGATGTTGTTGATATAATTCTGATAGCAGAGACTGCGTACCTCCCTGCAATGGCTTCTCACATCACAAGATTCCTGATACAGGTTTAGGTCACCAGTTCTGCGATATTCCGCATGTAGAGCCTTCTTCTTGATATCAAGACTACGCAGCTCAGCATTAAACCACCTTGGAAATGTAGAAACCCTGTACCTTTTTATTGGCACATATGCATCAATGATATCATAAAGGATGCTATAAAAAACCGATATTGCATCATTCATACCAGCCTCCTTCAGAACTTCAGCCCATTTAACACCAGCAAGACAATCATTAATTAAGACAAAATCACAATTTTTAAAATCATAATAAAATTCCTCATAGACAGGATTCTCAATGGGATTGTTCAAATGTATGTCAAAGGATATGGCTTCATGATGAATACTATTAGGCAGCAAAAGATCAGGTGCCCTACATGTGACAATATCTCTGAGGTTGGTAAATAAAAGATCAAGAGCAACATTTCGACTATTGATAACACCATTACACGGAGACATATTAAAATAGCTATAACACTGTGCCAACGTAACACCAGGGGAATGGGGCGGTGCTTGCACTGTTAAGCCCATTTCATCATTTCCCCAAGAGCATTAAGGCACAAATGAAACACAATCAACTTACAATTAGGATACAATATGCAAATCTGTTCAATAACATCACAGTGATCAACATACAAATGAAGAATAGTGATTCGGAAGAGCCCTCTTTTTTGCCTACATTATTTAAAGACATCGAAAAACTTGTGAAAAGGAGGATCTGGGACTATCTTCAATAATTTAATCTGATGGCTGTGAAATCATTTTTATTTCAGTCTGGAGAGAGTCTATTTTGAGGTGAATCAGGGAAATATATTGGCTCCGATGTTCTGTGGACTGTCTAAGACATCCGACTGTGTGGATCATGGAATACTGCTATCAAGCTCGGGAGGTATGACTTCCTGGCTTAGATCCTACCTTGAGGATTGATATCAATCTGTGACGCGCTCAGGAACAAAATCCTCTACATTAAGAGTTTACTACAGAGTTCTAAGTCGTTATTCTCTTCCTACTTTATTAACTCCCTTGTTCACCTCTTTGTGCTGACGACACGTGCTATTGTGAGAGGACATAGAAATTGGAAATCATCAGACCTATCTTGTTTGAGCTAAAGTAAAACCCACGTTGTTCGGTTTAGGTGCGATATAGCGGCTGGTTTATTCCTCGATGATGATCTCCTTGCAGAGATAGTTGTGACTAGGTTCCTTGGACTCCTGAGTGACAGTGGAGTGCATTTTGAGGGCCACACATTAACTTTGAGTAAAGCACTCTCACCAAGGTGTTTTGGTGTGAGAGCCAGAAAAAGCAGCTCGATTTATTATCAGTGTAAACCAGACAGAATCTTGTAGACTTACCTCACTTCGTAGCTTAGCGAATTTTAATCATCATATTTCTCTTTGTTTTGGAGACGTCGGCCCTGCGTTAGGCTCCAGGGACCTGGACTCTGAATACGTCTCAGCCACCTCTGAGAAATACTTTGGTAAAGAAACCACTGTTTCATGAGGATCGAAAGATATTCAATCATTTACCAACTAGTCTAAGAATGGTTAGAAAAATTTTCGTTGCTTATTTAAAAAATTACTTCTGAATAAGTATATTGTAGCATGGAGGAATTCGATCGAGATGTCCTTGGGAATGCCGAATTTTAATGTCCGTTTTTATTTTAATTTTTAAATATATATTTTTTTTATTTATCACTTTTCTCAATTTCATTGCCTTACCTGATTTATATGTTATTTTATGCTTGTATTTTTTTGGGTTATTGACTTCATGCTTACTTTTAGTTTTTATTTTGACTTTTTGTAATTGTTTACTTTTTGCTCTTGTTTGATTCTAAGTACCTATATAGTAAGGGCATTACCTCATTAGATCATATAAATACTCAAAATCAACAAAATATATATTTTTTTGGCTAATAAAAGACTTTTTGAATTTTATGAAGATCAATACTGAAGATGCTGAATATAAGTTTTCCTGAAGCCTGTATTCTACCTCCAATTTTTCCACTATAAGCAATTTGAATTTTTCTGATGAGCTAATTATTTTAGTCTGTTTGGCTTGCCAGCTAGTTTACATAATGTGCTTATTTTTCTAGTTTGTCATAAGTCCATGTAGAAAATGTTTATTATTTTCAGCATTTATTTCTTGTTACATTTAAACTTTCGATCTCATATGTGCGTATCGCCAAACTCAAAACCATCATATTCATCCTGATTAGCACCTCATTAAATCAAAGAAAGTGATTTTGTGACTTTTCCCTAAAAAGCGAAAGCAAACTAAATAATTCACTTATCTAATTATCACATTGATTAGATACTATTTATGTCGCCCAGCAATTTGTTAATCGAAGTCACCGACGTATAAAGTAACCAATAAATGTTTGAATTAGCTACATAGCTACCATAATATAAGCAATATACAGATCAGAAATATAAGGTTCAATTTGCACCATGAAGCAATATATTACGATTGGGACAACTCTTCTAGAACCGTGTTGCCAGATATCATCCAATAAAGATATAGAAGAGTGCTTTAATTACACATATCCCCAAACCTAATTTAGCTTCTAATGAGAAAAAGTACACGTTTATTTTCTCGAACATCTGGTTCATATTTCGCGATATTAATAATAATGATATGAGCAAGCAATAAGCATTACTCATTAATGCATAGGCACTTCAACGAAACATGTCTTCATACGTTTTCACCATAGTATATAATTATTACAATCGGATTTTCAGGCAACAGCTGTCGAGATGACGATTTTACTATACTAATTATGATAACCTCAATCGAAAAATGGTAAATAAATAAGACATTATTAGAATTTTAAGTCAAGTTCTTATACCACAGCTTCTGGTATAATAAAACTAAATTTGGCTGGTCTATTGAAATAGATCCTCCTGTAAATCAAACGCGATAGTTAAAGACTGCAGCCCATAAAATATGTCAACGTTGGCTTTACAACGAGTGCGAACGAGAGCGATTATATACGATCTGACAGGGCGAGACGGAGACGGAAACTATAACATTGTTTCAAATTTAGCAGTGGCCAATCAAACGCCAATAATATAACATATCCCTCTCAATTCAGCGTTATAGGGAAGGTTATGGGGGCGATGACTATTACAACGTGTTATTAGTTTGAATCTGAAGTATTAGTAAGTTGATCATACCAGATATATCGTCCAATTTAGACTTGCCTTAAAAATACTAGACCTAGTGGTTTGAGATTACGTGTATTACTAGTGTAGCCTTAAACTTCTTTTAAATTTTAAATTTTAAATTTACTTTACAGATATGCCCTTTCTAATCACGGTGGTACGCAAACTGCGAAACCAAGCTATTGACTATTGAGGGAACAAGTGCTTTGGATTCATATAGGCACCGTTTAAAACAAAAACAATATTATGACACTTCCTTGTGTTTATTTATATTAAAATCTACTTGAAGTACATAACCACCATGGGAAATTACTAGGCTCTCATACATACACTCTTATTGCACAAGATCAGCTTACACCTCATACTTGAGGCATTATCTTGTAGACGCTGTGAGAGACTCCTTAAAGTTATCCTTTCTTAATAAACTTGGATAGCGATAATTAAACGGTTTCCTACCGTGTAACGGTTTTTGTTTGCTCAATGACTACATGGAGGCTCCATTTATATGCTTTGAGGAAGGCTTAGCTCCTACTACTTTTTAATCTGAAACGCCTGGCTTGGGCCCAGGAAAATTACTGAGATGCTCAATCTCTCATAATTGAAAAAATAAGCAAAGTGTCTAACTGAAACGTGTGGACGTCAGAATATGTGGAAACTTAATTGGGAAACCAGTCTCAAGCCTTAACGAGTGGAATTGGACTAGTCTCTTAGCCAAAACGAGTGACTTTGGAAATATGCGGAAATTTGATGGGAAAACCAGTCTCAAGCTTTGGCGAGTGGAATAGAACCAGTTTCTGGCGAAAACGAGTGAATTTCAAAGACTCATCTCTGTGTCTTGATGCAAACTTCTTTATATGAAAAAGTCTCCATTTGATGTGTGGGTGCGACAAGAAACTATTGAAATTCCGACCCCTTCTAGGAGGTGTACATGTAAAAGTGCATTTTTAAAGTTTTTTTATGACACGGAGAAATTTTGTCGGGGAATTTTATTATTTTAGAACTTTTCTTGTTTCAAACAATATTTCCCACTAATACAACTAGACTTGTTGTTTTATTTAGGATATTTTGTTTCAGCAACAATTGGTAAATTCCAATGGGTATCCTTTTGAGGAACACGAAGTTTCGACGGAAGACGGCTATATTCTTAGCCTCCACAGGATACCGACAAGTAGAGCAGAGAATGCTTCCAGGAAAACCAAACGTCCGGTAGCGCTATTCCAGCACGGCTTGCTGGCCTCATCTGATGTTTTCCTGTTTAGGGGACCGCAACATGATCTGCGTAAGTTATAATAACATTATATAAGCGAAACCATCAACTTATTTTATTTATTTATTAACGGGCATTGCCCAATTTCACAGAAAACAAAGCAATCTTAATTCTAACGCAGAGTTACATATTTATAACGATAATAAACCAGTTTAGATAATAACAGAAGAGGATATTAAGTGTGAGATTTGTAGCAAAATTAAAGACTTCAAAATATAGTTTGTAATTGCTTCAAGAAAACCGATCTGTTTTAAAAGAAATCAAGCGTGGGATGCTCATTGGCCAGTCTACCTGACCTTGATATAAAATCATTTAGGAGGAGATATCCAGAAGGTATTCCTCAAACATGATTCCCTGGAAGGCACATGCAGCCCTAATCTATCAGGCACAAGAGGACCGTTATATTTATTAAATAATAAGTTATAAAGCACTTTAAGGTCTTTTAGGTTCCTGCGTTTTTCAAGCTGCATAGTATGAATATTCGATTCTACCTGGTGATATGTTAATTGAGGGTGTTAAGTTTGAAGGCCATGTATTTAAGAAACTTATGTTGAACCCTCTCAATTTTCTGAATGTGAACATTATAGCAAGGATTCCAGACACAGAAGGAGTATTCGAGATGAGTTCTTATTAATGAATAATATAGTTGTTTAATTGCATTAGCATTTGTGAATTTACTAGTAATGCGCTTTATGAATCCAAGGAGCTGAAGAGATTTACTAATGGTGTTCTGGATGTGAGGAACAAAAGTGAGCCTTGAGTCCATGATCAAACCAAGATCTTCAATTTCGGAAACATTAGTAAGCATATTATTTTCTATTGAATAAGGTTGTTCAATTTCCGACCTTGACCTGAAAAAAGTGATTGAGTAACACTTTGAAGCATTTAGCTCCATACCATTTTTTTGCACCACGCAACTAACCTGTCCAAGTCAGACTGAAGCTTTAGGCAATCATGCAGTGATGATATTTTCATTCAGCAAAAAGGAGGAACTAACTGTGGTGCAACACACCCAGAAATATCGGTACCTAAGAGTTCCTTCATTCGCTATTTACTGAGCGTAAAGTATAATTACTTTTTTATTAAGTTTTGCTGTATAAAGAATGATTTGGGTTAGTATGCATTTTGGGCATGTCTTGGGTTAGTTTTGGTTAGTTCCTGTTCTTTGAGCCCCCGTTGCGAGCGGAGGGTCAGGTGTGAAGTGAAATAATTCATTGGCCTCATTAGGTGCCGTGCTAGGTCTAGCTCTAAATGACATGATCATTCTTATAAAGACAATTACATGATGTAGACTGAGGGGGCCAATGCGGTTATGTCTTGTGTTTTTTTAATTATCTTATTTTGGCAGTTCTGAAAATTTGTCAGATGTCAGATTATTGTTGTAAGTTTCATGATCTACTTTAGCAAATGTAAAAGTTTTATAATCAGGAAAATTAGTCACTATTTTCTTTTATCTTTGGAACCCATCGGAAAATTCAGACTCAGAATTTCTTGATTAGTGTCACGAATAGAACAAACGACAAACTAAAGATATACGCCGACTGGGAAAATAAGAAACAAGTACCAACAAAATTCACTGCATCCAGGACTACCGGCTTCTCTTCTCAATTTTAAATAGATAAGTCAGCATCAGACGGGAATTTGTATTACTCTGAAGTTAGATCTGATTAAATCCTTGTTTTTGGCATGAACTAAAGCCGTTTGGTCAAGCTTAAAATATTTTAGACTTGACTTGATCAGCTTAAACAACGGCGCAAGATATTTTCATTTTCTAAACTTGGTTTGGGGCTTAATCTAGTATTTTGTCAAACGGTGCAAGTGGACCTAAGCTGCTTGGAAAGGTAACCTAAGACATTGTGATTCTCAGTCGGCCTGGGTTTCAATTTGAAGCTGCTTCACTTTCGAACGCGCTTGAAACTGTCGAAATAAACACTTGGTGCTAGCCCTAGCACGGCACCTAATGAGCCCAATGTATTATTTCACTTCACGCATGACTCTCCGCTCGCTTCGTTCGCTACGGGGCTCACAGAATAAGAATTAACACAAAATAACCCAAGGCATGCCCAAAATGAAGAAATAATACTTTTTACAAACATAACCTAAAAAAATTGTTTATATTGGATCTGATGGATCGCGTAAGCGAACTCGAGAAGTCTCTGAAAGACCTGCAAAGCAATCTACCAGTACCTCTAATGGAGTCTGTGATTGCTGTTACCACCTCACTCGAAGACAGAACTGCTCATCTGGAATCCCACAACAATCACGCCGCTAGTTCTCAGGTAGTGCCAAACGAGTCTCTTCATCTGTCACCTCAAGCATGGATATTCTGGCAGAGCTACAAGAACGCCAGAACAAGGCAAATAATATACTTCTCTTTAACATACCAGAATCTGAGGATGTTAACATACAGGTATGCTCTCTTTTGCAAACGTTAACAGGCACCCAACCTACCACATGTCGAGTATCTCGCTTTGGTAAACCCAACTCCAAAAATGCTTGTCCAATAAGAGCAGTGTTGGGCTCAGCATATGAAGTTCAAACTGTACTACGCAATCGTCACAAACTTAAAGGAAATCATATTTACATTACCGCTAAGCAAAGAGACCTTGAAAAGGCTGCATTGGACGACCTGAAAAAGCGTCGTGAACAGGGCAAGCAGAATTTACAATTAAGATTCTTGAGGGGTATACCAGAAATCATTCAAAAAAACCTCCCGAGGGGTCAAGCACCACCAACAGCAGCAGTAAATGCCAATTCAAGAGCCGAATAAAATGCTCACACCTTAATGTCTATTACCAAAATGTTCGTGGTCTCCGTACCAAGTTGGAAATACTTCGTTGTAGCATGGCAGTAAATAATTACCACATTGTAGCTTTTTCAGAGACTGGCTTGAACAATAACTGTCACACAGGAGAGCTTGATTTTATGGATACAATGCTGTTCATCATTCCATTCCATCACGCTTAATAGAATCTACAAGCGATATAGAACAGGTATATGTTGTAATTGGCGCAGGTAAAAAGCAAATGGTCCTATGATGTATCTACTTACCACCAAACACTCCATTAGAGAAATATGAGATCTTTGGCAACAATCTTGAGGAAATAACTCAACAGTTTAATCATGCTGAGTGCTGCATTATGGTTGACTTCAACCTGCCCAAGGCTAGATGGACTATAGAGGATGGATACTCTACTGCTCACCGATCTGTGGATGGATATCTGCCTCCTACCGAACTTGGCAAAATACATCTGAGGTCTGCGCATTCCACAATTTGTTCCAGCTCAATGAGATACCCAACTTAAATAATGCTATTCTCGACTTAGTTTTTTGCCATTCCAGGATGTCCATCGCTCAGCCTGATGCCGATGAATTTCTACTTCCACTTGAAAGCGATCACCCGCCATTGAACTTTCTAATCAGTTTACAGCATAATCACAGCACTTCAAACCCCCAAGGAGGTGGGTTTTACTACGACTTTAAATCTGCTGACTATAGAATTGTAAACGATTACTTGGTTTCAATCCCATGGGTGGATATGTTTTTCAATAGGTCTATTAACAATATGATAAGCCTTTTCTATGATGTATTGTATAAAACTTTTCATATATTTGTGCCAATCAAAAAAATTGCCAGTAGAAAGTTTACCAAATAGTTCTCACAAGACCTAAAAGCACTTAACATACAGAAAAAAATCGTCCATCAAAAATATAAGCAAAGCAGGGGTCCTCTTGTTTATCAAAGCTTCTCCAATTTACGTTCCCAGTGTAACAATCTCTCTCGAATAAGCTTGCAAAACTATATAAAAAAACCGAAGCAGCCCTACAACATAACCCTAAAGAATTCTGATCCTACACAAACTCTTTACAAAATTCTAGTAAACCACCATCTAGTTTTAACTTGAATGAGAAATCAGCCACTATGGGACCCCAAGATGCTGAATACTTTCGCTCAGTGTACACTAACCAATCTTTTGACCCTCCCCACCAGCCATCTCTCAGTTCTCACAATTTAAATAATTTCACTATTCCAATCTCAGATATTTATACCGAATTAAAAAGCGTAGACACACATAAGGGACCTGGTCCTGATAAAGCCCATCCTCTATTCTTAAAAAAATGTTGCTTTGTACTGTCTAGACCTCTGCATACTATATTCAACAGCTCACTTCAATCGGGCATCTTTCCTGACTTCTGGAAGACCAGCTACGTAGTACCTATTCATAAATCGGGAGATTCAGCACATGTGGCCAATTATCGTCCTATTTGTATTCTTAAAGCAATTCCTAAAATGTGCGAGAACATTGTCACAAAGTTTGTTACGTCTTTACTGGGTGCAGAAATAATGCCCGAACAGTTTGGCATTAAGAAGAATTCTTCTACAGAAACTAATCTTCTTACCTACATGGACATATTGGCAAATGCTTTGGAGAGAGGTGAAGAGGTTCACTCAATATACACCGACTTCTCCAAAGCGTTTGACAGAGTCAATCATGCGGTGTTGATCAGGAAATTGGAGACACTGGGAATTTCTGGCTTCCTACTCCTCTGGATAAAGAGCTGCCTCGCAGATAGGGTCCAGATGGTAATGTTAAACAACTTCACGTCTTCTTAAATCCTAGTCTCATCAGGCGTGCCTCAAGGTTTACACCTGGGACCTTTACTTTTTAACATTTTCTTCAACGACATTGCATCTTCCTTCAGACACTGCCTTTTCTTCTATTTGCAGATAATCTTAAATTGTTTTAAAAAATAGCCACCCAAAATGACTGCCTCGCACTCCAGGATGATGTTGACAGGCTAACTCATTGGTGCCAGACTAATGGCATGGAACTTAATGTGTTAAAATGTAAAGTAATCAAACTCCATAAATCAAAAACCTGTAGCAACTACATTTACCATACCAGTGGCTCTCCCTTGGACTGGGTTGTACAGATCAAGGATTTGGGGGTCTTGTTAAATCCTCGGCTAGATTTTGCTGATCATATCGACTTTACAATCAATAAAGCGCTTCGAATACTGGAGTTTGTGAAACGCAGTTCAAGAATATTAGCTCCATCAAAACATTATATTTTTTCTACGTCCGTACTCATCTTGAGTATGCTTCATCAGTTGGAGTCCAAACTACACCTGTCATATACACCGACTTGAGAGTGTACAGCGCAAATTCTTCAGATACTTGAACTACAAATTCTTCAATAACCAGGAATTTCATTATGCAAACCTCTGCGCTGCTCTAAATATGTCATCTCTTTATTGCAGAAGAAAGCAAAGAGACCTAAAAACTATTCACAAAATCATAAACTCAACCATCAACTGTTCATACTTAACATCCCAAATTGGTTTACATGTCCCTTCTCGCAACACTCGCACAACTCAAACATTCCACCATCAATTCCACAGAACCAATTATGGATATCAATCTTTTATTCCTCGTACTCTCAGATTTCTTTGGGCCATATGAACCATTTGGGAGAACTGTCACTGGTCTTTCTATATAGGTGTAACAGTTTTAGAAAGTGCCGTGATCTGTAGAGTTTATTTGCTTATTTTCACTTTTATCTTACTTTGATTTTACATATTGTTTTTGATATGTCATAGTCTTTAATAAAATTTTGAACTTGCTATATTTGTAAATTATCAAAATCTTCTATAATGGGCTTGGCCCGTCAATAATTAAATAAATAAAAAACCGACAGGATTGAACCCCGGACCGCCGTATCTCAGACTCGACACCTAACCACTGAACCTCCAGAGCACTTACAGAGAATTAGGTGCAATTTAGACTCATTAGGTGCCGTGCTAGGTCTAGCTCTAAATGAAATAAACCCAGTGTAGTTATCACGATATTTTTTGCTTCACTATATACGTTAAAGATATAATTAATTTCCTTGAAAGTACTATAATTATCGTTTTTCAGCTTTAATTTTATTTCAGCTTATTTGCTAGCCGATGCCGGTTATGATGTATGGCTCTCGAACATGAGGGGAAACTTTTACTCGCATAGGCATCAGGCATTCGATTCGGAAAAGGACCCCGAATATTGGAAATTTTCGTAAGTAAGAAAAAACTGATTATTTCGAATTTAAATTTAATATTTGGCAAACGAATAAATTTTCTATTCGTGGTTTGCAAAATTTAAAAGATAATTTAATTCTGAACATTTTACTGTCTACAGGGTGTAAAAGAGAAGTGTGTTTTTTAACAAATGTTTCGCAATAGAAATCTGATTTTCACGCAATTTATTTTTATGTTGTATTTTGTTTATAAAAAAAAACGATAATTTCAATTACGAAAAAGTAAAACCGCTATTTTCTTAAAGACATATTAGAGGATTTTTTTATTTATTTATATACTGGATAATTGTGTGTATAAAATGCACATCTCTATTTAGTGGAAGTAAATAATATATTTAATAGACATATGGCCATTTCAGGTTACATGAGGTAGGCTACTATGACATTCCTGCTATGATAGACTACATCCTCAATGTCACCAAAGAACATTCCTTGTATTTTTTGGGACATTCAGTGGGATCCACTGCAGCCTTTATTATGGGATCCCTTAGACCAGAATATAATGCAAAGATTCGACTTCATCTCGCATTAGCTCCCCTGGTGTATGTTTTACACGAAGTGTCCTTTCCACATAAAGTGTTTTTGGGATCTTCATTGTCATTGACGGTAGGTGTCCGTTGGCATTAATTATTGACTTTTATAAAATATGTTGTATTTTAGAAGGATTCGTTGTTTGGCAGCATATTCACTACTAATCAATTGCTGTTTATTTATTGCAATATAATTATTTATTTTTTTTATGTTTCGAATTTATTTGCTAAAGTTTGTAGTTACAAGCCAACAAATAAAGAACCGTATACTTACTTTTATTTTATTTTTTCAGCAAAGTGTTGTTGCCCGAAACATTCTGAACGTATTTCCGAGGCGAGATTATTTTTCGAAATTTATCGGAGCTCTGTGCGCCAATGGAGTGCCGACACAATTTTTATGTCTAATTTTTATATATTCCTTGGTGGGAATTGATGGACAACAGTTCAACAGCGTACGTATGTATGTTTTAGCTAATTTTTATATTTCTACGCACAATTTATAATTTCCCAAATAATATTTTTACCAGTAAATTCAAATAATACTAGAATATGCCCATTTTTTATTCAAAACAAATAGGCGGGAGAATGATTCAAATAATGTAGGATACATGGGCTGGATATGCTGCTGATATGTTTTAGCGGGAAAATTTATCATTTAAAAATTACCTCCTCGCACTTCGGCGGTCTTGGTATTACATGGATCTTTGTGTATCGAAATTTGATACTTTTGAACCTGATATATTTTGAAGAGAAGACATAATTAAAATTTGCCTTCTCGCGCTTTTGTTATCCTGATATAACGTAAATATTTGTTAAGTGAAATTTGATACTTTTAGTGATTCAAATAATTCAGGATGGGTGGGTTATGCAATTTTGCTCTTAATATGTTTTGGCGGTAAAATTTATCACTTAAAAGTTACCTTCTCGTGTTTCTACCTCATCGCGTTTCTACCATCTTGGTACAACATGAATGTTTGTTTAGCGAAGTTTGATACCTTTAATGATTCAAATAATTTAGGACACGTTGGTGGATTATGTAATATTGCTCCTGATGTTTTGGCGGGAAAATGTTCACTTAAAAATTAGCTCCTCGCGCTTCTGCTATCCTGGTACAACATGAAATTTTGATTAGCGAAATTTGATGCTTTTAGCGATTCAGATAATTTAGGATACATGTGCGTATGCAATTTTGCTCCTGATGTTTTGGCGGGAAAATTTATCACTTAAAAATTACCTTCTCGCGCTTCTGCTATCCTGGTACCGCATGAAATTTTGAATAACTAAATTTGATACTTTTAACGATTTAGATAATTTAGGACACATGCGCGTATGCAATTTTGCTTCTGATATGTTTTCGCGGGAAAATGTATCACTTAAAAATTACCTCCTCACGCTTCTGCTATCCTGGTACAGC
>MU184407.1:0-34295 GCA_016904865.1 Pissodes strobi | reverse complement strand
GGTTTTAAATACCAATCGGTAATTAGAATATTATTGTTTTGTTTAATCATCATTGTATCTAAAAAAGGTATTTGATTGTTTACTTCTTTTTCAATCGTGAATTGTAATTTTGAGTGGTAATTATTAAAATCTAAAAGAATTTCATTTATTTTATCACTAGGAATACAACAAATAATATCATTAACAATTTTTTTTTTATTAAATATGGTTGAAAAGTAAAATTTTCTAAACATTGATCTAATAAATCATCCATTACATATTGGGCAATGATTGGAGAAATAGAACTAGAGGACTACCCAACTTAATAATTTCAGAAACTGTTATTCGTCAAATTTTAAATTTCGAAATCAAAATTTCAAGGTATTTTTAGCCGCAGCGGTATCGCAAAAAAAAACTCAAGTCAATATTGTCCTACCCTTTAGGGTCAACAGAAACATAAACGCGTCCTGCTTATAAAAAGAATGATGCACCAATAGCAAAAATTGTTTTGATTGTATCACAGGCATGACCAAAGTCAACATTTTAAAATAAATACTAACCCTCACATCTGAGATATTATTTAACGAATTATGCGAAATGAAACCAGAAATATGGCAAGCTACAGACAAGTTTTATTACCATAAAACTAAAAAGCATGACGCCTGAAGCGAAATTGCAAAAGATATGGGAACCACTGTTGATGTCGTAAAGGGCAAATAAGAAAAAAATATCAAAAAAAGTTAGAGAATCGCAGTTTTTTGGCGAAAAATTTGTGAAGGAGTTCAGCTACGAGGTCGGGGATGGCAAAAATGGGAAGAAAAAAATGCTTTATGAAAAAAGAAACAAAAATTTAAAAAAAATGGGAAAAAAATTTAAAAAAAAATTCGGAAAGTTAATGAAAGTATTATAAAACGAAATAAGAAAAGAAAATTAATAAAAAAAATTAAAACAAAAAGATTGTTCGGAAAGTTAATAAAAGTATTACAAAATCAAATAAGAAAATAAACTTAATAAAAAGGAATGTTAATAAGAGTATTATGGAACGAAATAGAGAAAAAAAATCATAAAAAAGTTAGAGAAACGCAGTTTTCCTCGAAAAAAGAAACAAAAGAAAAAATTTAAAAAGTATCTGAACCGGGGACAAAAGTTGAGAAAAAAGTTTTAAAAATTAAATAAAAACTCAATTTCTTATATACAAGAGCCCACATGAATAAAGTAGTATTCACTTAAATTTCATGAGATAAACTTATGCAGTAGTCTAACAACAAACAAAGATAGAAAAATAGTAAAGGTATTTACCAGCTTATGCCTTTTATTCATAAGCCGCAAGGAATCTATGATGTTTAATGGATTGCATACTTTTATGGAACACCCTGTATACTTTAATATTAAGAATGGAATGGAAAACACAAAAAAAAATAATTGAAAAAAAGGGGAAAAATTGAAAAAAAATGTAAAAAAAATGTACAAAATTGTTCGAAAAGAATAAAAGTGATAAAATGAAATAAGAAAAAAATATATTAAAAAAAAAGGTAGAGAAACGTAATTTTCGGCGAAAAAAAATGCGAAGGAGTTCAGCTATGAGGTCGGGGATGGCAAAAATGGAAAGAAAAAAATGCTTTATGAGAAAAGAAACAAATATTTGTAAAAAAAAATGAGAAAAAATTTTAAAAATATGTTCAGAAAGTTAATGAAAGTATTATAAAACGAAATAAGAAAAGAAAATTAATAAAAAAAATTAAAACCAAAAGATTGTTCGGAAAGTTAATTAAAGTATTATAAAATCAAATAAGAATATAAACTTAATAATAAAAAAAATTGCTCGGAAAGTTAATAAGAGTATTATAAAACGAAATAGAGAAAAAAAATCATAAAAAAAGCTAGAGAAACGCAGCTTTCGACGAAAAAAAAAACAAAAAAAATTAAGTGTCTAAACCGGGAACAGAAGTTGAGAAAAAAAGTTTTAAAAATTAAATAAAAACTCAATTTCTTATATCCAAGGGCCCACATGAATAAAGTAATAGCAAAAGTTTATTCGTTTAAATTTCATATGATAAACTTAGGCACTAGTCTAACAACAAACAAAGCTAGTAAAAGTATTTACTAGCTTATGCCTTTTATTCATAAGCCGCAATGAATCTATGATGGTTAATGGATTGCATACTTTTATGGGACACCCTGTATACTTTAATATTAAGAATGGAATGGAAAACACACACAAAAATAATTTGAAAAATATACATACCACTACCAGTCTTCATGGAGTTTTCTTGTTTCACTTTTTCCCTTCTGAAAGAGGAGAGCAGATAATTTAGTTTGTCCTTTACAACACCAACAGCGGTTCCCATATATTTTGCAATTTCACTCCAGGCGTCATGTTTTTTAGTTTTATGGTAATAAAACTTATGTGTAGCTTGCCATATTTTTGGTTTAATTTTTTGGTGGATACGCACCTTTAGACAAAGTTAGAACAAAATTCGCAGAAACTAATCTACCTAGAGAACTATGGGGTGAAGCAATACAATGCTCAGCTTAAGAATTAAATAGGTCACCTACTGAAGCCAATAAAGGTGAAGCTTCAGCTATGAGATGGTATAAAAAGAATGATTTGACAAAGTTAGAAGTATTTGGAAGCCAAGCATTGGCAGTGATATTACAAAAAAAAAAGAGAAAGGCGAGCACAGCCTTGCCATAATGGTAGGGTATAATGTTGCAGGATATCGACTATAGAATTATGAAGAAAATATAATCTTTTATTGGAGAGATTATGACAATATAATGAAAAATGAAAGTAATAATGACAAAAAGGAAATAATAATAGAGATCGAAATGCAAATAGGTATAAAGGAGGGAGAGAACAACATTGAAATTGAAGTATGTGAAGATGAAAGTGAATCAGATGGGAATAATAAAGAAGAAAAGAATAGTTTTGAAAAATTAGATTAAAAAGTACTAACAAAGAATGAAACAAATCGAGGTAGAAAAATAAATACACCAAGATATCGAAGTGAATATGAGACCTAAAACGCATACTGTCTAATATCTACAGATAACAGTGATTCTGTAGAATACAAAGATGCTATGAGAAGTAACGAATGGAAGAAGCTATTTAAACTCTCATGAAAAACTTTAAACTTGGAAAGAGGCAGAACTACCAGATGGAAAAATTGCTATTCAGACAAAATGGGTATTTAGAAGAAAGGAAGATGGAACTAAAAACGCCAGGATTGTAGCAAAGGAATTTCAGATGAAGAATAAGGATTCATTCAATCCAATTTATTCACCAGTTGCTAGATTATCAACAATAAGACTGTTGATATTAGTAGCATTACAAAAGAACTTGCAAATAAGACAATTAAATATTCCTACAGCATTTTTAAATGCTGATGGTGCATATATGCACCATCAGGATCTAGAGCAGAATCTAATATATTGAGATTAAATAGAGCATTATACGGCTTGAGAGAGTCACCAAAAGTTTTTAATGATTTTGCAGTAAAGAATAATTTTGAAAGGTCAAAGTACGATTGTTGCTTATACTGTAACAATAATATATGGATTTTAATATACCTTGATGATATGTTAGTAATGGGAAAGGAAGAAAATATTGAAGAAACAGTAAAACTACTAAAACGTTATTTTGAAGAAAAAGAACTTTTTAGGAATGAATATTACTAGAACAGAAGAGAAAATAGAAATAAATCAAACGAAATTTATAGAAAAACTATTAGCTAATTTTAATATGGAAGAATGTAATGGAAAAATACATCAATGATTAAAGGATTTCAATATACCTCAGAAAGTGAAATGATTATTGAAGTCCCATACAGACAACTGATTGGAGGATTGATATATCTGTCAACAACAACTAGACCCGATATTACATTATAAGTTTGCTACTTAAGCAGATTCTTAGATAAATCCACTACAGAGACTTGGAATGCTGGTAAAAGAATTTTACGTTACTTGCAAAAAAAAACTCCACTAAATTCAGGTTAATTACGAATGATTTTCGATGTTTGGGATATGCCAGTGACGTCTATTCGCGAATGCGTATATTTCGTGCAATTAATTATTTAAGAAGCACAGGTACGCTGGTTTATACCTATAATTTGTGCATTCGTTTCACTGTAGATTACTATATTGAGTAGTGACATCTATTCGGGAACCGGCTTATCTCATGTAGTTGGTAATTTGAGAGCGTATTACGCTATTTAATACCTACAATTTGTGCATTTAATTTAATATAGATTACTATATTTAGTATATATTGAGTGTTTATTTGGCTTGCGCACAGTGTTGCGCTTAATGAACAAAATTTAAAAATGGATGTTTTTATTCTTGGATCATTAAATAGTGTTATCATTAAAAGAATGCCTGTAGATGATAAGTACAGTATGCTTACCTTTTTTGCTATAGAACTTCCAAGAAAAAAAAAATTAAAAAACCAAAATAAATTTACCGCGTTTATTAGAAGGTTAGTATAAAGTTAAATTCTAAAAGAACAGTATATTGTTTTGAGGTGATTATTTTTTTAATAAATTAAGAGGACTATGGACCACATTGAAGAAGGTGAGTAATCAGTTACCTGCACTATTAGCCTTTTGCAAATAATTAATTAAATTATTTAAAAAATTTTCTTTTAACTTTCTTTTTAAGAATATATAGAAATATAGTCCTATAAATTTTTGAATATGAATCTTGCAAACCTTTTACTTTAAAACGACAATCACAATTTTTTGCGATTTTTTTATTTTTAGGAAAATCCTTGCCGTTCCTAATAACATTTTATACCAACATTGGATAACTTGCGAGAATAATAAAACATCTTTGGTGGTAATGGAAACAATTAAAGCTATCTTGAAACCAGAACATAGTTTTTAAATTTGGAACGAATGTGGAACGACTGTGGCAGGCGCGCCGATGTTTT
This sequence comes from Pissodes strobi, assembly GCA_016904865.1. Classification (NCBI taxonomy): domain Eukaryota; kingdom Metazoa; phylum Arthropoda; class Insecta; order Coleoptera; family Curculionidae; genus Pissodes; species Pissodes strobi. The sequence continues at coordinate 29,386 of MU184407.1, read as the reverse complement.
TGAAATAATAAATTTTAGATGGCTACAAGGCAATTTTAAATTTTCTTATAGGCAACCAAATATGTTAAATAAAGAAGAAATTGACCCCCAACCCGAACCCAGTCGTGGAAGACCGCGAGTCCCTTTTGAAGATGCGTCTACAAAAACTAAATTACGGAGAAAACGACTTGACTGAAAATATAGATGAAAATTGAAAAAGGCAAGTGTTTCTGATAAAAATATCAAAGTTTGTAACTCATTCATTATTCCTTTTTATATTATAGACGTTTCAAAAGAAAATTGATTTTAAAAAAAATTATTTGACTGGCTTATTCGAAAATGAGTGAAACTGTTTTTTTATACTACCTAAAATACAAAATTTCGTGCACTTCACATTGTTATTTTTTGTTGTAAACATTTCTTTGTTATAAAAGTATCTTTTTATGGTATGTAAATTGTAATTATTTCCAAATTTTGGTAAACTTTAAATTTTTTTAATTCCTAAGTATCTTTGTATTTATTTATTTTCAAGAATATCATTTTTTTGCCTAATAAGTTCACCTAATCTTTTTAAGTAAACATGTAATAATTTTTTGGGTTATACTCTGTATAATAGGAACCATTATGTTTTTTTTAAGTAGTAGGTTGTCGGCTAAGGTGTATATTTATAAATAAGAACAGTCGCATTAATTAATATAACTTTGAATTCAAGATATGAATTTTGTTTAAATTCCCCTATAAGGCGCAACAGTGTGCCGCGTGCCCTATGGTGGTAGTCACATGATATAAATCATCCAATTAAAACATCGAAAATCATAATTTGCTGAACGTCTTGAATTTTGAAAGCAAGGTCGTTTTATCTTCGTGACGACGCTTGACTGGGTAAGTGCTGATATTTAATCTTGAAATATTTGATTCATCTTGCAATATATTTCACTAATTTTTTAAATACATAATTAATAATTGTTTCTGACTCGCTTAATCGTATTTGGCTAAAGGAAGAATTTAGCATTTTTATATTACATTTTCAATTAACTTACTTAATCTTAATTTTTGTAGCGACCGTTTGGTAAAAATACCGATTTATTGGTGAATAATTTCGTCTCTCATTAGTCAAATTGATGTAATTTGATAGAGGTTTAGTCCAAATTTACAAAGAACGTAATTATTTCATCGTTTAGCGGCCACGCATATTATTTTACGTATTTTCGGTTAAATTGAACAGTATTATTTGGGGAATTCTCAGAGTGGATTTTATTTATTCCTGCAAAGGTAGTAAATTGAATTTTTAATAGAATTTCTCTGAATAGTATTGTTAGTTTTAATATTTTTTTCTTTTCAGGTTTATTTCATTAAAATTTTAGTTTATTTGTAACATCAAGCATATAATTATTAGCACTTGCCCTGTCGCGTCTCAACATTGATGAATCGACATTAATTTGCATTTATCAGAGGTTAAGCTCACATGTGTAAATTTACCAGGTTTTTTCTTATCAGTTATCTAAATTTCTATCTTAATGCGAGATAGTGATTACCTTATCTTTATCTTTAATTAATTGAGGCGTAATTACGCTCAATTATCGTTTATCTGCCCAAGGCCATACATATATAAAAAGTAATAGAAATTACTTGTTTGGAGTTATAAGACTCGTTTATAGAGAGGTTGTACCTCTTTTTTTCTATCTAAAGTTCCAAAATGAAACCGTAAACAGTTCTATCACCAAGGTCACGAATTTGCAAGCAAAACTTATTCAACAAGGACAAGAAATTCCAGAAAAAAATTATTTTAACGAAAATCATTATGGCGCTGCCTTAAAAGTATAGGCATTTTCAATCGGCATGGGAAAGTGTCAGCACTGACAACCAGACGTTAAACAGCTTGACAGCCCGCCTTTTGATCGAAGAAGAAAGGTTAGAAAAAGAAGAAGAATCGACAGTGGCGCTAATGACAGTTCATCGACAACCAACAAGAGGCCTGTCAAATAATACAAACAAACAACAGAAAAAATGCTTTGTCTGTGAAAAACCAGGCCATTTAAAGTTTCAGTGCCGAAATATTGAGTGTAGCTATTGTAAAAGAAAAGGATACTTGTTAAAAGATTGTTATGCTAAAAAGAAAAAGGATGAAAGGGATAAAAATCAACAAACCAGTGGAAACGAAGAGAGTTTTGCTCTAATTGCAGTGTCTAGCGTTGTTCAATCACAAGTAAATGTTGAATGGTACATGGACAGTGGGGCTTCACAGCATATGTGCAAAGACAGAGAACTGTTTTGTAGTTTTGAAGAATTTCAAGTGCCAAAATTTGTGTAAATCGGTGACGGTACAAATTTAAAAGCGTTGGGACAAGGTAACATGTGTATCTTAGCTTATAATGGTAAAAGTTTTCATTGTGTAACTTTATTTGATGTTCTCTTTGTTCCTCAACTGAAAGTTAATTTGTTTTCTCAAGGCAAAGCTTTAGACAAGGGCTTGTCTTTAGTACCAGATGCTAAAAAGGCACAGTTTGTGAACAAAGAGAACATCACTGTAGCTGTAGCAATTCGTTCTGATAAGTTTTTAAAAATGATATTTAAATCTGTGGAGAAGTCGAATATTTCTGAGCACATATGTCAAAATCTGAAAAATAACCATTTGGAGGGTGAATGTTATTTTGTAAAAATTAACCAGGATGTTAAATGGTGGCATAAAGCTTTGGGGCATCAGAATTTTAGATATAAGTAAAACAAACTGAACTGTTTTGCTCTTCCTGTGTTCAAGCCAAACAATGCAGGGAGCCTTTTATGATAAATGAAACTAGGGCAAGTGAACTTGGAGGTATAGTACATGTAGATTTATGCGGCCCAATGGAGGAACCCTCTTTAAACAATTCCTACTATATTTTTTTGTTAAAGGACGATTATAGCAATCATAGGTTTGTTTACTTCTTAAAAAATAAGTATGATGTTTATGAAATTTTGAAAGATTTTTTGGTTCACTTCAAAAATCAGACAGGTAAGTTAGTCAAGGTCATAAGGAGTGACAATGGGACTGAATTTAAAAACTATGCTGTAGGTAAGTTGTTAACAGAAAATGGTATAAAACAAGAGTTTACCGTGCCATACACACCACAACAAAATAGCCGGGCAGAAAGAGAATTTCGCACCATAATGGAAGCAGTGAGAGCTATGCTTGCAGAAGGAGAGCTGAAAAAAAAAATTTGGGCTGAAGCAGCCAATACAGCTGTATTCTTATTAAATTGAACTGGTACGAGTCCTGTCCAAGGTAAGACACCTTATGAACTGGTTTATAAGAGATCTTTTGATATAAAAATGGTTAAAGGCTTTTTTGGAAATAAAGTATAGGCATATATACCTAAAGAAAAAAGAAGAAAGTTGGATATGAAAAGCAAACAAGGAATATTTGTTGGGTATTCCGAATATGTCAAAGGAGAGTTTATTACGAGAAAGAAAATAAAGTCACTATCGAAAGAGAGATAATATTTACAGTAGAAGAAAATACACAAGAGAAAGTTGTGACGCTAGAAAGGACAGAAAATAACTTAGAAAATAGTGACGAGGAGAATATTGAAGTAATGATGGATGTACCTGAAGTTGAAGATGAGAGCTCAACATCATCATTAGAACGAACACCATTAAAAGAGAGACATAAAAGGTTAAGACCTTCTAGTGTTTTAAAAATGCCACAGCATTTGTCTAATGATTATGACACACGTTTTTTTAGTTTGGATGTAGATGAGCCCACAATATACGAAGAGGCAATGGAGGGTAGGTATGCAAGAAAATTGAAGGAAGCAATAGATGAAGAAATGACACCTGGCAGTTAGTGGAAAAACCAGAAAAATGTGAAATCATAGACAGTAAGTGGGTTTTTAAAGTCAAAAAGGACAAAGAAGGAAATATAAATAAATTTAAATGTAGACTAGTGGCAAGGGGGTTTAAGCAAAATGTTCTCGAGGATGTCTATAGTCCTGTTGTAAGATTAACAATTATAAGAACAATTTTGGCAGTGTGTGTTCACAAATGCTGGACTATTTATCAGATGGATGTATGTAACGCTTTTTTACATGGAAAATTGAAAGAAGATTTGTATATGTATTTCCCACAAGGTTGTCAAATTAATGGCAACGTTTGCAAACTTAACAAGGCTATTTATGGGCTTAACAAGGCACCATTGTATTGGTATCAAAAATTTGACAATTTTATGATAAGTCAAGGATTTTATAAAAATAAACTGCTTGTATACAGGGTGCTACAAATTCGTTTCTTTGTATGGGTATCTCGAAAACCGTAAGAGATACGAGGTCGGTTAAATTGTGGCAAAGTTGCGCAATTTAAGAGTGATTGACATGGCGTCGAGAAATTTAGAAAATTCCGTCTACTTCCGGAGATATCCGTAAAAAACCGAAAATCATCTATTTTATTTTTATTTTTTCCTGCCTTTGTTTGGAGAGGTAAAGTAAAATAAATGCCACATTCTTATTGCCACTTTTTCTCCTCTACAAGCTGGCGGTATCAAATTTTAAATCTGACGTTTCGCTCTCGGGCCCCCTTCATCAACTTAATTTTTTTAAATACGGACCTGGATTTTTTATCTAATTTTTAAAAATCCTTTGGTCTCCCAAAACCAACGATGTATCACACTTGTCCGATAGTGGTAACAAATATTGTCATAAGTGAAATCGGGTCAGAAAAGGTCGCCTCATCTCTGTCTAACACATTATCTCTTATGGAAAAAATCTAGATTTGTTGATTTTTTGATAAGTGCGATACATCGTTGGTTTTAGGAGACCAAAGGCTTTTTAAAAAATAGATAAAAATTCCAGGTCCGTATTTAAAAAAATGAAGTTGATGAAGGTGGCCCGAAAGCGAAACGTCGGACTTACAATTTGATACCGCCAGTTTGTAGAGGAGCAAAAGTGGCAATAAGAATGTGACATTTATTTTACTTTATCTCTTCAAACAAAGGCAGGAAAAAATAAATATAAAATAGATGATTTTCGGTTATTTACGGATATCTCCGGAAGTAGACGAAATTTTCCAAATTTCTCGACGGCATGTCAATCACCCTTAAATTGCGCAACTTTGCCCCAATTTAACCGACCTCGTATCTCTTACGGTTTTCGAGATACCCATACAAAGAAACGAATTTGTAGCACCCTGTATATCGATTACTAATGATATAACATTGTATGTGCTTATTTTTTTTGATGATATTTTAATTTGTGGTTCATGTGTAAAAGAAATTGAAAAATTAAGTTAAATTTGAGCAAATGCTTCAAAATGAAAGATCTGGGTTTGTTGAATTATTTTTTGGGGATTTCTGTAAAGCAGGACAAAGATAAAAGCACAATTGTTTTAGATCAAAAACAGTATTTGGAGAATGTCCTTAAAAAATTCGGTATGATAGAATGTAAACCTGTAGGTACGCCAATGGACTGTAATTTTGATTAAGACTCTTTAAAGGGTGGCAAATGCATTTAAAGTGCAATTCGTTCCTGTAAATCACATGAGCAATTAAAAAGAATTAAACATTTAGATATAAAGTACCATTTTGTCAAAGAAAAAATTAAGGAAGGTATTATAGAATTAAAGTATATTGCAAGCAGTGAACAAATTGAAGATATTTTGACTAAACCTCTAAGTAAGGTGACATTTGAAAAACTTAGAAGTTTTATGTTAAATTAATGTGTTTTTTAGAAAGTTTTGATTGAGTGAGGGTGTGGTTGTTTTGCTCATTTTAGCAATCAAAATTGTGTTTAGGTTGGTATTACTTTGGTGTGTTAAGTTGGTATTTTTTTGGTTGCTATAGTGACAACACCGTAGAGTTAGTTAATTGCTCTTAAGTTCTCATAGTTAGAAGACGTGTTTTTTGTGCTGTACACCATTTTGTTTTAAACAAAGGTGATCATTAAAAGTTTCTTTTGGACAATCTGTTTTTTACATTATTAACCAAGGACGTATATATAAATTTTCCCAGGGGGGGGGGGGCAAATTCGAATTTTATCTTCCCATATTTGTAATGTGCTCTTGCTTAAAGTTTTATTAGTTAATACATTATTTATGAGAATTTCCAGGGGGGGCCAAGGCCCCCTGCCCTTCCTTATATACGCCCTTGTTACTAACACTCGAAGCATTCACATTACGACTGATTGGAGACGTCGAGGACAGACAAAAATGATAGGAAGAGCGTAAGTGGCTGTATGATACTATATGGAATGAATCCAATATCACGGATTTCCAAAAAGCAAAGTTGCGTGGCTCTATCCATCTCAGAAGCGGAATACGTAGCAGCTGCTGCTTGTGCTCAAGATCTTGTAAATTTTAAGGGGCTTTTAAGGGACTTCAAAATTAATAGTGAAACAATACTTTATTGTGATAACAAGAGTTCTATTCTTATGTCAAAAAGTAATAAAAACTCAAAGAGTGCATTGATACTAAAAATCATTATTTGAAAAACTTAGTTGCGAGAAAAGATTTATTAATTGAATATGTTTAAACTCACCAAAATCTGGCAGATATGCTTACAAAAGCATTGAATAAAGATGCATTTATTTATTTTAGGAATAAAGATCATGTTATGTGAAATGACTTTGTAGCTATTACGATTTTCATGTTCATTATAATTTTGTGAGTGCATTTTTAAAACATTTCAAATCGAGGATAAGTGTTAAGAATTTCCTAATCCTTGATCTATATTGTTGCCATATTAGTAATAAGGAAGAGTAGATAATAACCTAAGTTTAGTGACGATCCCGCATTCCCGCCAAACACATAATAGGTGATGTAACTGTTGTAATATTATTATAATAAATAATAATAATTAAACCAAGTATTAAACGGTGTCATAAAACACCCTGTATATTAAAACATTTTTGAATTCATCGGAAAATTCTAGATATATCTTATATATAATAACCTATACCTAAGTTTAACCGTTTTTGACATATTTTCAATTTTATATCAAAAATGAATTTTGCAGGTCTAAATATAACCATCAATTTATTCTATTGAAATCCTTTATTATTTAATTGGACTTGGTTTCCTTGTAGAAGGGGATCTACTTTAGTGGTATGTGTTGACATTTTTATAATAAATATATACAGGGTGATCAAAAACTAACATTTAAAATTTAAACAACCTATTTTTATAATTTTATCTTATAAAATAAAATTATAAAAAATAGGTGGTTTCCTTTCCATTTGAAAAAATGACTAACGATTTTTTCATTTAAATTTTTAATGTTAGTTTTTGATCACCCTGTATTTATTTATTATAAAAATGTCAACACAGACCACTAAAGTAGATCCCCTTCTACAAGGGAACCAGCTCCAATTCAATAATAAAGGATTTCAATAGGAGAAATTGATAGTTATATTTAGACCTGCAAACGTCAAATTTGACGTAAAATTCAAAATATGTCAAAAACGGTTAGACTTAGGTATAGGATATTATATAAAAAATATATATATTTAAAAATACCTTAATATACAGGGTATTCTATTTAAAATAAAGAAGTTGATACTTGTCCACGAAAATATGATATATGATATATAAAACTATAATATTTTAAAACTCTAAATAAATCCAAACAACGTTTGTATTAAACTTTTTTTGGTACACCCTGTAGATTCAGAGATAAGGTGTCTTCTTGTAATAAACGGGCCACCCTGTATATTCACCATGCCGCGTGATTTGACCGATCAAGAACTATGATATATTAATGGTGATTTTGAAGAAGAGTTAGACGATGATGAAAGTGAAGAAATCGAGTTTGAAACTAATATAGTGTCTGTTTCATTTGCTTTATTTGTGAGAAATAATTTCATTTTTTATATCCGTTTTGTAATGGTCTTTTCGCACAAATTTCTTTGACTTGAGATTTTTCTTTATACGCACGACACTAAAAAATGGCATTAAAAGAAATTTTGGTTTCTTTTTCAAACCAATTCGACTAAACAGGGGTCTTCACAATTTAAATTTCGGTAACCGCACAATTGATATCTTTACTCGTTCGCAAATTATTTGACTCCAAAGTTTGCTCGCTTAAACTGTCCAGCAGTTTAGTATGAAAGCAAAATCAAATCACACCCGTCGAGGGTTGCCTACTTATCATTAACAAAAACATTGATTATTTGCTTTTGTCACTTAACCGAAAACAAATTATGCTCAGAAAATACTCGTTTCTTGCATTCTACGAAGCAAAATAGCGGCCTACATACGGTGCCCAAAAAGTGCGCCAAAAAATGGCTTAACAAATTGCTGGCATGGATGTGCTGTAAGCTGAAGCCAAATTTCTACTCTTGAACGTGCTTAAACTTACAAAATGACCAGCTTTGATTGACTTGGTTTCGTAACTGTAAAAATCCTTAATATCTAAATTTAAAAATAATAGTTATAGTTAATTATTATTAATTATTATAGGCTATTCCTTTAATGAGCCTCATGAATAGTCAAAGCAGTTAATATTTTGATTTTTAAAACCAACGTCTTAAAGGGCTGCTATCTTGAAACGGGCATATTTGAATTAGAAAGAAAATGTACCAGTCTTGTTAGTCTTTGTTAAATAGTATTAATACTAAAATTTCAATACTGATTCGACAAAAACCTTTCTATAAACAACACGAGTTCAAGATGACGCAACCCGCTAAGAGATGTATAACAAGTCTACGGTAATAGTTATAAATATTAAATAGTTAAAACATATTCATACAAGTATAACTAATTAAGTACACTAGCCATCTAGGGAATAAAATCAACAACATATTGCACAAATTATTAAAAATCAATTAACTAGGGAGTTATAATAATAATAACAATAAAATGCATTTCAGTACGTTTCCCAATAATTTTGTCCCACTAAAACAATCTAGGATTAATCTCAAGGAATAGATACCACGTTATATGGTAACATTAAGACGAATAATAAACTTCCACTCTAACGATCCTACGATAATCAATTTTTCGATGTGTAGACACTAGAGCGGCTCTAAAATATTTTCGTCGTTGTTAGGTATACTGTAAGCTGTTGGATTGTTCCAATAAAATTAAATTACTAGGCACGAAACGAATAAAGCGAGGTGAAAACTTTTGGTTGCCTCACATTGCAGAAAGACAGTTAAAAAGTATAGTTATAGGATCGCAGAACTGAAGTTCATATTCAAGTACTGGAACGTTTATCTGAAGCAAACAAATGGACTAAACGTCGTTTAGACACCATACGTATAACATTTCCTACGAAAGCCTTTTCTGTGTCGTTTTCTCAAACTCTTCCATCAATATCTCTGTTGGAACTCGTGGTGCCACCTGTTGAAGTCGATATGGAACACCACTATCGATCCGAGCGCCAAACCGGCCAATAGGAATCTGTAAATTAATTATAATACTCAATTACAGGTCAATGCGTGTTCAATGTCAGATCTCTAAAGTCTTCGAGCTTATTAGTCTGTTAGATAATCGCATACTTGGAGAAAAAACCTGCTTAGTGAAAACAGCCATACATGATCGTTTAAGAGTTTTTATATGGTGCTGTAACGGTATAAGTATATACCCTGTATATCGACAGGATATTGTAACTATTAAATATTATTATAACACCGTTTATAAACTACATACTATTGCATATCATAGCAATACACGCTGACCTGATTAGAGTTCATATTTGGTAATGTAATGTAATTGCGTATCATCATTGATCATTAATATCATAGATATTAATACTGTAACAATGTTCTTGATATAATCAATATATAGAGTTAAGTAACTCCTGTCTATTATTAAGGCCTCGGATGACGAACCAGACTCAACTGTTAACTCAAGGGTATATAAAATAGCAGCTCTTGCTTAAGTCTTTACATGGCGACCCTGCCAGTCCCTCATACGTGGTGAAAATAGAGTATGCAGGGGCTACCAAGCAAATAATCTACGGAGGTCCAATTCACTCAGAAGCAAAATGGCATTAAGAAAAAGAAAAAAAAGAAATTTCACTTTTAGATTTTAGTACAGGAAGAGATATAAGTGAGAATAGAAGAGTGGAAGTTAGATACGGACAATTGAACATTGGAAAAGTAGAATGTGAAGGTGAAAAACAATAATAATGACAAAAGTAAAATAGAACTATGCACAGGTATTTATAGACTATAAGATTAATGTTAAAATGGGCTAAGCTAGTTATATATTTTTCTTTGTATATCGGCGTAGTTTTTTTTGTATTACAATTATATTATTATATTATATGCACATGTAGATTTTCCTAGCAGGCACCATCGTTCTATTTTAAAATATAGTATATAAATAGGTTTGTTCTAGTAGCGATTTCAAACTGTTTCAAACCATCCGTAGTTTGCAACCGTTTGAAATCGCTGCTAGAATAAACCTAATATATTAATTAATCACAATCAATCAAATAATTGCAGTAAAAGTATCACTTTGTCGAATCAAATCGGCAAGGCACTATAGCCGATTATTTCTAAAAAGATCAAACATTTCTGGAAATCAGTAGACCAATCGTATGCACAAATTATAATTTAACAAAAATTCTAAAGAGCGGTAAAACCACATTGCGTCGGTTAAAAATCAAATATAAAGATTTTTTTTCTATTACCGCCTGTGATGGGAAAAATAAATAAGTGTCAATAAAACAAACTATACGTAATTGAGAAGTATACTAAAATATACAAGGTATTTCAACAACTGAACAATAGCGGAAATTATTTAAGGATGATAACAATTTGGTACGTTTTCAAATCATATTGACACAATCTTAAGTGTCGCAGCACATAAATTACTCAGTCATAAGATGCGAAGAATATAATAAAATAAAGGTAGTTGTTAATTTCTTTTAAATAAGGAATATCCATATAGTATTGAAGTAAAATATTCAGAATTTCATAATTATTATCCTATGAACAAGGATCATCAACTCGTAGTTCATAGTTATTAATATCGCATAATTACGTCGAGATTGAAAATTTCGGTATAGCTGGCATAAATAATAAAAATAACGCTGTGTAAAGCGATATGTTAGGAAATATTAGAGTAACAAAAATCGTGTAAGTGGAATTAAATTGAATTAAATCATAGTTGTATATTATCTAATTACTAGGATGGAATATGGAATATGATTATTTTCCATATAAATGAAACAACTATTATACATTATCACATCATTATAAAAAATGATTCAAGAGTCATTAGGGGTAGTTCAAGTAGTACAACTTCCAATGGATTTAGGGCCCCTGAATCCAAGATTTGGATGTACGTCGGTCGATGCTGTAAAACAACTACTGAAGATAACGTTCGTGAACATCTGACAACCCAATGGCCTAAACTTCAATTTGAGGTAAATAAGTTGGATTCCAAGGGTACTAACTGTGCCTTTCGTGTAAGTACTTCTCATAATGATGACCTGCTCGCCCAGTGTTATGACCCCAATAGGTGGCCAATGGGAGTTGTGGTTAAGCAGTTCAGGTTTTTTCGAAGAAAATTTAACAACTCCGGAGGTTTCTTTGGGTAAAGATGACAAAATCGTGATTTGCCATTTGAATATTAGAAGTGCTAGAACTAAATTGACAGAACTCTATGTTTTATTAGAGTCATTGAACTTTCCACATATTGTATGTTTGACAGAGACTTGGTTTACCGAAAGTGAAATCAAGCATGTAATTTTGCCAGAATATAAAATAGGCAGTTATTTTTGCCGCTCCAACAGTAAAGGCGGAGGCGTAATTGTATTTGTAAGAATGCGTATAAATTGCGAAAACCTTAATATTAAGATAGAGCCTATTGAAAATGTTCTTGAATTTGTATCCTGTAAAGTAATACTGAATGATAGTACTGTAAATATTTTATGCTTGTATAGACCGCCTAGTGGCGATATTGTTGATTTTAATAGGATACTAGATCAAATTATGTCTACAAAACATTTTGCTTCTGTAAGGTCTTTTGTATGTGGTGATTTTAATATTAATTTTGACCCCAATAATTTAAATATTGACTCAAAAAATGTATTGCACTTGTTTTCCGCATTTGGTTATTCACCTTGTATAGAAGGCTTTACGAGAGTGCAGGGTCAACGAGGTTCTATAATTGACAATATTTTTACAAATTTAAGTTTTTCTGAACTTGCCTGTGATATTGTTTTTTGTGATCTCTCTGATCATTTTATGCAGCGAATTGCTTTTTTGGGTAACCAGGTTGTTGATAGTGATGTTTGTCGTTTTATGTATCGTAGACATTTTGGGTCTGCGGTTAATATAAAGAATTTTATTGATACGGTGGCGGGTGAAAATTGGAATGCTTCTTTTGAACAGGGACAGAATGCGGATGGGATGTTTGTGTCTTTTTTCAAAAGATTTTCAATAATAGTTGACTTGTGCTTTCCAGAAGAGTATTATTATAAAAAAAATAAAGAATCGCATCAAAATAAGGATTGGATTACACCAGAAATTAGAAACCGGGGTCAACTTCTTCGTGACATTTATAAAACCTACAAACACGCAAATTGTCCATTGTTATATAATACTTACTCTGAATTGAAAAAAATACACAAAAAAAGCATCTACAACGCTAAAAGACGTTATTTCAATAACAAAATATTAGCATCAGATAATAAATCGTCTGCGGTTTGGAATATAATAAAGAGTGAGACCACCAATAAAGGTTTAAACTCGTTGCCTAATAAACTTAAGGATGGAGATACTATTATTGACTTAGATAAGTCTGCGGAAGCTTTTAACACTTTTTTCCTGGATGCTCCTAAAAAATTAATACCACAGAATCCTCCACAATTAAATGAAAATTATTACGCAAAGAATGCTACATTGGCGTCTCAAAAAATGAGTTTACTTCATATATTGCCTGATGAAGTTGGTACTATTCTAAGAAAAGTTTCGAGAAAAAATTCTAAAGGATTTGATGGTATTCCTTGTTCACTGTTGGGTCATGTAATAGAGCATTTGAAGTTTCCTCTGGCGACATTGATAAATAAATCATTTGATGATGGTTTATTTCCTACCTTATTAAAACAATCTATAATTGTTCCTATACATAAAAAAGGATCGGTGGAACAAATTTCTAATTATCGTGGCATTTCCTTGCTCTCTGTATTCTCTAAGGTTTATGAAAACGCATTTTGTGACAACTTAAAACATTTTATTGGTATAAACAAAATAATAAATTCATCCCAATATGGGTTTCGGGAGGGACGTTCAACAGAACTTGCCTTATTAGAGTTAATAAAATTTATAATGCATAACTTGGACGGAAGGAGCAGGACTCTGTGTATTAATTTTGACCTTTCACGTGCTTTTGACACCATGAGGCATGACTTGTTGTTATTAAAATTGAAATCAATGGGTATTGAGAAAAAACCGCTACATTGGTTAAAAACCTACCTTCAAAACAGAGAGCAGAGAGTTAAGGTTACTGTTTCGGGATATGAATTGCAGTCGGAACCGAGGGAAGTAGGTTTGGGAGTCCCCCAGGGAAGTACCTTAGGACCAATTCTGTTTATCTTGTTTGTTAATGATCTTGGGGAGCACTTTCCTAAATGTTATATGTCACAATTTGCGGATGACACTGGTATCGTCGTGTCGGGACGAGATATTGAGGACCTCTCAGGTAGGGCTAGTGCATGTGCAAACCAAATGCAAAATTATTGCAAACAAAATTACTTAGCCTTAAATGTCTCAAAAACCGAAATGATTTTACTTTCGCCAGGTTCTGTGGATTTTAGTGTTTATGCTTCTGTTAATGGCACCACAATTCAACAAAAAAATGTAACGAAATTCCTGGGAGTCTATTTGGACTCTCAGCTAAAGTGGACTGAGCATATTGATCAGGTAAATCAAAACCTTGCTACACAAAACTACGTGATATTAAAACTTCGTAACTTTGTAAATGTAGATGTACTTAAAACATATTATTATGCGCACATTCATTCAAAGTTAAATTATTGTATTATTTTGTGGGGGGGATCTTCCGCAATTCATAGCGTATTTGTGCTTCAAAAACGAATTATACGTACAATGCTTTTTAAGTCTCGTCTGTATTCGTGCCGTGAATTGTTTAAAAGTCTTCAAATACTGACCGTTGCATCTATGTACGTTCTGTCCTGCGTTTTAAATGTTAAAAAACACCCAAATTTGTATATGTCCTTCGAGAATAGGGAGTTAAATTATAACCTAAGACATACTTCAAATATGTTATTACCGAAACATAACTTAACTATAGTTGCCAATAGTGCTGCAATACTTCCAGTAAAAATCTATAATAAATTGCCTGACTCAGTTAAAAATATAAAAAGCATTCCGATGTTCAAACGCATTGTTCAAAGTAAATTACTTAGACATAGCTTCTATAATTTAGATGAATATTTTAATTGTGATCAGATTTGATGTTCACGTATACTCAATGTTGTTGTTTTGCTGTTGTATATTTTTGACGTTTTCCATATATGTTGTGCATATCTAGGGAAAAAAGGTGAATAAATAAATAAATAAATAAATAAATAATATATAAACATTATCAAAGATTAGTTAAAAATTTGGAAGAATAATAAGGCAGCTATTGAAAGAAATTGCTTGTAGCTTATGCAATATTGTTTAAATAATGTAATTTATTACGTTAAATTTCACTGTACACGTTATATTTCTGTAGGGAGTTATTACATTCAAATTGCAGTGGCTAATTTCTTCAATTATTACTATAACATATTTTTATAGGTGAAATAAGCCTTAGATTATAACAATGGATTCTTGTCGCAAATATTATTTTAGAGAGTTAATGTGAAAAACGATATACAGATATGTCAAGAAATAATGCCAATTCCAACATCAGTTGCGAGTTGTGAAAACGCAAAAAATTTAAATGGCCTACCAATAATTGATTATTATCTCAATCACATACGCATTCAAATAATAAATAATAGTAAAATAAGAGAAGAAATTTTATTTTTTTGGTAGTAAGAGGTCAAAAGGTATCTCATATTTTTGAAAATATATAGAGAGTATCATCAAAATAACGAAGTCAGTGTTCATTCATTAACATCCAGAAACTCATTTGTTTATTTTTGACAGTTGCTCGAGGCTGATAATTCGATTAAAAGTTTACGTTTCAATTTAGATATTTATTCTCTTATGGGATTCGCTTAGATAGCAATTTACGTACAAAATAACTGTTTCACTCAAACCCATTGGGATGTTCTTTCAGTAAAAGATAAATCATAATGAGAAATATTTAAGTTGAGTTAAGTTCTCTGAAGCTGTTTTGAAATGATCTGATCAGTTTATTACGATCAATTTCATCAATTTTAAAATGGGACAAACAAAATTCAAACAAATAGTGGTATATCTTATTCTGGCAAGTCTGTTAGTTATTATTATGATGAAATTAAAAGCAATAAAGTAATACAAGATAATATTCGAGATCCGTTGGTTAAGTTTGATTCCTCAATACTCAAACACTACTTAAGAAATTGTTAATTTACTTCTAAATATAAATTGTATATTCTAATATGGTAAACATTACATCCACTTGGACATTTATTTTGATTGCTTGCACATGTATTAAACTAAGGGCAACAAGCATAGCATAGTAAAATAAGGTAATAAGAGAATCAAGTGACTACTAAAGTCCGGGAAAAATGGTTACTATCTAGATTTGCAGATTAAAGTTTAATATTATAAATAACGTAACTTAATAATTTGGGAGGACATGGAATGAAAAATTTTATGGATTTGGAAAATAATGAGATATTATTAGCTAATTAATAAAGCGATCAAAACGACAATTGGAAGGCAAATTCGAGCTAGTATTAGGACACTAATACTATAATTTTATACGTAAAATACGGCTGATATAGCTCGTTTTTGCAATAGATAAATTAATGCTGTTATGCACATTGAAACGGGCGAGTATCACTTGCAAGTAGCTTCACTTATTCATTTTTCGGCATTGCCCAAGAATAGTGCGAACGAATGTGGATTGTGTATATTTCAGTTTTTTTTCTAATTGGTTAGTTGTATAAATTTGTATCAGGCCGGGTTCAATAAAATCAAAGAACCAAAAGAGGCAACATAATAACTTAATATTTATATATTCGATTATTTCTAAAAAAGAGAAAATAAGCATCCGGATTATAAATTAAAATATTTTAGTAATTAAGAATTATTTTTTTGTATTAAGTATATTCTTATCGAGAGACAAGCTTGGATTGTGACAATATATTCAAGTCAAATTCTCGATCGACATTGGTGCAAGATGAAATGTTGAGAGATTTGATTGAAATAGGAAGAGATAAGAAGAAAGACAAAGTTTGCAGATACCGCAGTAATGTAAATGAATATTATGTCCAGAAATCTTATTCGACGTAAGACTTAGGTACATCGTCGAAGATCTGGGAGAAATAAGGAAAAAATATGAAAGGAATATAAATGGTAAACACGTGTATAAATAAAAGATTCCAAACGGACCGGTCCGCAATACAAGCGAGGGAGTCTCTTATATGAGAATTGCAAACAATGTACGCTAATGGCAGGATATTCTTTAGAGAAACCAGTCTTGGCACCCGAGAGCCCTTATTCTCTATACAGCTCCTGATTTAACGAGCACGGGACGTCAACGCAGACATTTTTGCATGCTTCATAGACTTCGAAAAGGCCTTTGATAAAGTCCAACATGGTAAACTCATCTCAATCCTACGTGAGTCAGGGATCGACGCTAGAGACATAGATATAATTTCAAAGCTATACTTGCAACAAAAAGCCATTGTTCGAGTCGAAAACGAAACATCGGAAGAGTTTAACATAAGGAGTGCGTCAAAGTTGTATACTGTCGCTTCTTCTATTCAACGTGTACTTAGAACATCTATTTAAAGAGGCATTGGACAACATATAAGATGGAGTTGTAATGAACGGAGAAATAATAAATAACCTAAGATATGCTGATGATACCGTCCTTATAGCAGATAGATACTGCTGAAGAACTTCAGAGACATATAGACCGTATAGACTGCATGCAACAGATATGGTATAAAGTTAAACTGTAAGAAGACACACATATTAATTATCAGTAAAAACGTCATCGGCACCCTACAATTTACCCCTAACAATGTAGCTCTCACAATACCTGGGCTGCACCTTGAATAAGGACTGCGAGAAATAAGATGCCGATTCGAAAAAGCAAGAGGTACGTTTAACAAGATGCGTAACATACTACTATGCAACCCATCCCTCAACATCCATACTAGAATAAGAATTTTAAAATGTTATGTACTCTCAACCCTCCTATATGGAGCGGAAGCGTGGACCCTTACCGATGCCTCATGTAAGCGCATAGATGCATTCGAGATGTGGTGCTATCGTCGCATACTCAGAATCCCATGGATACACCACGTGTCAAACGATACGGTACTGCAACGCATCGGTGGACAACTAGAATACCTACCAAATGTCAAACGCAGAAAATTGGAATACTTCGGACATATCATGCGAAATGAAAAATACCACCTTCATCAACTCATACTACAGGGGAAAATAGAGGGTCGAAGGTCAGCAGGACCCAAACGAATATCGTGGCTGCGAAATCTACGAACATGCACAGGAATGACATCGATAGCTCTATTTAAAGGGGCAGTGAATAAAGTAATTTGAACCAACGTGATAGCCAACATCTACAGAGGATAGGCACTTTAAGAAGAAGAATGGATGATCTAGCATAGAAGCTTGTGACTTGGATTACCAATAACGTAATAAGGGATTTTGTATGGGCTTTGTTTAATGCTGATGTCGTACTAAGAGATAGAAACGTGAATACTAACTGCTTTTCCGTTCACACTAAATACCATGTTACTTTTCTTCTTCTACAATTCTCTCAACTTAACCTCACCAGAGATATAAGATTTCGAAACTTTATTCGAATTTTGGGTACAGGAATAGTTCTGTCTAACTACAATTCTCCAACCGCCATTTTACCTTCTTCTATCTTTAACGGGAGAGACGCTACGAGTTGTATTGTCTCGAGAAAATGCGTTAAAACGCCCAAAGAGTCCTTAATCCAGTGTTGAAAAAAGGAAACACAGAGTACAGCAGATATTTTCTAAATATCTGTGCAATCAAAGGAGAAAACGACTAAATATCTTGCCGTCACGATAGGGCAGATGTTCTTGGCGCCAAATTCAAGCAGGGCAGCGACAAAGGCTGATGCTTCACATGTGAGTGTTTGTAAGGCACTTATTACTTCTTCGACTAATTAAACTTAATTTTTTAGAAAACTAACTAAACATCTTGGCGTCAAACAGGGCAGCGACAGAGGCTGGTGTTTTTGCCGCCAAACTCAAGCAGAGCCGTGACTGGACCGTTGTTTCACGGTTGAGTGTTTGCCATAGATAAATATTAAGGGAGAAGTGTTTGCCTTTGCCAGGCACTAAAAAATACCGGCGTGGACAGGGAGAACAGAGCGGGAAATTGCGCGGATGCGGATGCATTTGAGAGGGCAGAAACATGTTCTTTCTTTATTTGACATATTGCTATTTACGCAACATTGACGGAGACAACGATATATTATATTGAGAACGATTAATAACGATTTCCTTGACGGCCTGACAACTTGTTTTCCAGCGATTGTTTCATATAATGGAATCTATTCTACCCACAATCCACGTTTGGACTAAGGAGTAACTAAAATACAACGCCTTAAATGCACAAATTGTTATTTACCTGGGTGAAATAAATCTAGTTGGGTTTGAATTATGACTCAATCATACTACGGACATACAGGATGTTATCAACTATACGGTGAAAAACGAAAAATTGTTGGGGTGTTTCCCTAACAATAACTTAAGATTAGGGTCGATGAAAGTTCCATCATTAATAAGTCTGTGGTTTGAGTAATTGGTATGAAAATTCCCCGAAAGCGTGTATGAGAGGATCACACTGATAAGGCGCGCAACAGACTAAATTCGTTTTCTCTTGCGTAATACGGTTGGCTTGAGGATCTTATAACTTTTATATTTCAATATGATGCAGTCAGTCCTGTAATATGGTTTTGGAGTTTTAAGGGTTGTTCGTCCACATCACTACAGGAGTACCACCCGGATAGCCCATACCAAAACATTTTCAGATATCACAAATTGCGTACACTCCCTTGATTATATATATTGCCACCAGTAATATTGAATCACTTGGAAAAATCGTGATATGACTAAGAAATTACACATGACACGTTGAAGACCGACTGTAGGTAATTTTTCGTCATAATACGTAGAAATTAAGGACTATAATAAGGCTCAATCCATAAAGGAAAGCAATTTTGAGAAAATTAAAATTGAAGCCCACGAGTTTCGAGTGAATGCAGCATTTTATTGAATGAATGAATTCCTCCCATTTTAAATCGTGTATATTTGTATCTTCACAGTACTCTCTATTTACTATGTTAATTTTTTCTCTTTTGTTTTTAGCATTTTTGAATAGTCTTCAAAAAAATATTATCATGAGGATTAACTTAGGTAGTAGCGAATTGGCATCAACGCCAAACGACGAAAATTAATAAAATGTACTTATCAAATTTAAACAAGCAATAAAATCAGCCGGTAAGTACTCGTTTATGTACCTACCCATACAATCAATGTGTGCATGTAAATTTGTACTGATAAACCACTTCTTGTTGAATATCTAATTATTGCAGACTAACAACAACAGGTAGGTTGATCGTTCTGGCTAATATCTGAATGAATTCGTGACTTCACCTGTCTTGAGGCCAAAATAACGTTGTACATTAACGAGTGTATCATCGTAAAAACCACTTTATGGTCGCCCAAATCGGTGGTGGTACTACTTAAGATCACACCACAAAAGGAGAAAAACCTAAAACTTAACCTTATCAAGCCCCAGTATTTATTCATACTGTGCAATATGGGAAAATATATTCGAATAATTGAAATATGAAGAGGTACTATGAATGTACTCGCCACAAATGCTATACAAAAAACGCATTTTGGATTATTTTAATAAAAATTACATTTACATAATACGCTTCAAGTTTTGTCAAGTTTATTTAAATAAGGTTATCTAGTGGTTGCCCTAGTAACGTCCTATTATGAGAACACTTAATATAAAGGGCTCAACAACTGAATAATCCATAGTGTAATGTAGCTTTTGAAGAAAAAGAAAGTGTTTTGAATAGAGATGAGGAAAATCAATAGAACCACGTCTTCTATATTGAACAGAAAAACTGGAGCTTTCTATCGCATTTGCTTACGTAGTTTTTGAAGCAGAATCGAATTTTCGAATAAAAAAATATAAAATCAATCCATTTGACATTTTAAAGTTGACAGCTGCCATTTAAAATGTGAAGGGGGGGGGGTGTACTTCAATGAGTAATAATAGTATATTATGATATAAGTGTATAAGAGGGCCTTTAAAGCACGCGCGACATATTTCAAAACACAACGCGCAGCGGAGTGTTTTGTAAGTCGCAAGGGCTTTAAAAGCCTCTTATACACGTATATCATATGCTATTTTTTATTACGAATGCATCATAATATCAAAAATGTTTTAAATATTAAACTTAAGGGATATATTGACGAATATATTAATCTGTCACATTTGACATGATCAAAAATGTTTCTATAGAAACCTTCCAAAAAGTAGGTGCATCATAAACATTATTTTAAGCACGCTGCAGCGTGCGATAATCGTTGGTTATGATGCATGCGTAACAAAAAATTTATTATATTCTAATCTAATACAATATATGCAAAACGATCGATATCCTAACAAATTGAAAAATGGATGACCAAATCTTACAAAAAAAAATGGTAAAACTTCAAAATATCCAGGCAAACAAGAAAAAAAGAAAAAAATCGCTGCCGATGGAAGTTAATTAATTTTTTTGTGAATACACAAAAACACGGGAATTAATACGAAAAACGGATTCCTTGACCTCAGGACAACCAGGATGCTCCATAACATTCGTCATTTTTTTAACGTATCCTCTGGCTCGCTCAACGAATTCCTGGCAAACCCTTCTCTATTTCTCTATAAAAATATATCTTATACCGTTAATAATGATCCTCTCTGACGACTTAGAATGTGTCCTAAAAAAAATTTGCACTAAGCGTTGAACGATTGTTGAATTATGCACATATCTTGGAATGCACAAACAATATAAGAAACAAATTGTTGTTTAGTATTAGTTCTTATCTTATTCCTATAACATAACATCAATAAGCTCAAGAAGTACTTACTTTTGGTCGTGGGACAACGCAAGTGACCTAATGCTACTATCACACGCTGGGAATGCGTAGAGCAGTGCCAAGTTGAAAGTTCGCCAGACTTCGACGATGCCTTTATCGCCTCCCGTCATCAAGTACTCTCCGTCGCGACTTAGAAGTAGGCACTAAAATATACAATATATTATTGGTAAAATAATAAATATACAGTTATTCAAAAAAATAGTATTTGTTTGACATGAGTTAATATTATTATTAGTTAGCTCAGCAACGGGTTGCATGTGTATTCCTTTGGACCAAAGGTTATTTACTTTGTTCTTGAAACACTCCATTGATACTGAATCAACCACCCCCTCGGAGGGTTATTTCACTCACGCACCACCTGGTTTGTAAGACAGTTTCTTCTTGACAGGTTATTGCATCTTTCTGCTTGTAGTCTTCGTCAATATCTCCTGAAATTGGTGCGTTTAACAAACTCAAGAACACTGAAATGTGATTCTGAAGAATATTCAATTCCCCTCGTTCGCTAGGTGCGGTCAGCTTGAATCTTCGGGGCAGGTGCCAAAAGCCGTCACCAGTCTATACCTCAAGCTTGACGAGATCGCTTATTGTTAGTATCGTCAGCAAAAAGATTAGTTGTGCACGTCATACCTTCGGGAAGGTTGAAGATATAGACGAGGAACAGAAAATGGCCCAAGACGGAGTCCTGAAGGACACCGCTCAGTATTGATCTCTTGGCCGCTAATAAGATATATTTTTTATCCACTTGCTTCTCACCCAGTAATGTTCGAGTTTGCACAGAAGATAATTGATAGAGCCGGTATTAAAGGCCTTTTCAATGTCCAACAATATAACATCCATGAGATCCTTTCATCTTATTTGGATTGTTTCAGATAGCCCTATGCCTTCTCTAGGCTATTTCACCGGACAAACCATCAGTTTTCGGGAAACATCCTCTATTTTTTGTTTATCAAGACTTTTCTCCCTAGAACTTGGTTTTCGGATAGCATTTCTGCTGCGAATTTCCATGTAAATTTATAGGTTTCATCAGTACCTAACCAGAGTATAACAATACTCTGACCTAACTTCAAAGCAATTTAATAATGGCCTGCTGATCGTAACTCATTCCTCGTTATAAAACGGGTTGCTGGTCTAGTAAGAGGGAAGAAGTACATTATTAATAGTTGTCCATTTAATTATTTGTAGTCTTATTTTAACGGAATTATCATATTTGAAAGCTTGTCAGCTGTACATTTTTGTTAACTGGATTTAAATATATGAACATGGCAACATGTCTGTTCAATATTTTTATGTAGTCTAAGGTAATATTAATTAATTCTTATAGCTTAGATGCTTAAACACTTAAGTCTTGTGAAAATCGTATCGATAGACCCATTACATTAGCAATTTGCTACTTTTTAGAGCATTGTTCAGTATACTAAAGGCGCGGTCGCGGTACATGCGCCTAGTAATAATATAAACACCTCTTCCACTACAAGCAACTTATGTCTTTCTTCTTTCTTCAACTCCTCTTTAAAGAGTGGAAATATCAAAGTAACATTTTCGTGTGATTGGTATATTATTCTTACCTGAAGATTATCGTTATGCGACTCGTGTCGTAACCGTTTTCCGTTAATGGTGTACGAAGCAACGTTGCCTTTCTCGTAGTTGACAACGATGACTCCTTCACGGGACATGGCAATGTTCTCAGGCGAGTTGAAACCATTCGGTGCGTCGAGAGATCTAAGTAAGTCCCCGAAGGTCGTGTGAACTAATACAGGTCCATCTAAAAGAAATCAATTTTAATAAAAGTTGGTTAAAAAAAGAGGAATCTATTTCCTCGAAGCATTTCGTAACCCATTCCGTAACGGCTTCAAAAAATTGTCAAGAAAAACGGCGGAGGACGCAACGATTAGTTTGCTTTTTATTTTTTATCTAAGTTAGGGTTTGAAACTTTCGGCAAAATGAACTAAAACCGAGTTTTATCCAAAATACCGAAATAATTAATGCAAACGTCATCCATCAATAAGGAACTTAAAACGTTCAGGAAAATGACACATGCTTAATAAAGTGCTGATAAATCCTGGTACCACCAGTATAAATGTTATCTCTCGGATAAAAGTATCGATCAATTTGTATTTATTGTTTTAACTGAAATTTATCCTACTAACAGCTATCAGGCGCTACCCAACCTGGCAACAACGTATTGTAGAGGCCAGCAAGAAAAAGAAGAACAAAACATTTGAAGGGGGAGGGAGGGAGTATTTATTTTAATTTTATTGTTTTTGTTCCTTGTTTGTTGTGTGGTTATGGTTCCTTTTTAATGAAAATTATTGCTGTTAATACCGCCGATTTGCGGAATGTTGAAGACGTCAGTTTGTTTCGATAATAGTGTAGTGTATAAATATCAACTGCAAACATGAACAAAGATCCTAAAAAATAAAAAGGTAGTCTGCAAATTTTACTTATTCCGAGACAGATCTGCTATGTAGGTTAATTACCAAATTCAGTACAATAATAGAATAAAAAAAACCGACGCACTCAGGTGGAAAGAGGAAAGGAAATAATTAAGCATTGTAAAAGCTGGCTGTAGAATTAAATTCACACAATAAAGGAAGCCCCTGGACAAGGCAAAGTATGACGGAATCAAAAAGGATTTGAAAAAAGTTGCAAAAAATAGAATAGAATTGAAGGTAGAACCATGTTTAGAGGACCAGTCTGGTCTTCCTAATCAGACTCCATAAATGGACTACCGGCTCCTCCATGTACCTTGCAGGTCCTGGTTTGGCCTCTCCTAGCCTGCAGAGAGCCTCACACTCGCACCAAACGTGTTTTGGAGTATCCTCCTCCTCCTCCTGACAGAACCTGCAACGGCTATTGATCTTTTCTATGTGTCTATTCATTTTACAGTGCCCCGTCAGCTGATCCACTAATATTCTTATTGTCTTGTGACTCCTCTTACGTAGATCTGACGTGAATTTTGGGGAGTCGTGTTTCATAAACTGTTTGGCCTGCACTTGTCCGGGTGTTTGTAACCACCAGTTTAGAGATTGTTTATCTATATAGCTTTTAACTGCTGTTTTGAAGACTTCTTGCTATCCCGCAGTAAGGCTCACGTCCCAACGTAACCTTACTTGCCTTGTTTTGCAAGTTTGTTGGCTTCTTCGTTGCCTTCATGGCTTTCATGTCCCGGAACCCACGCAATGGTGAGCTTATTGTTACGACTGACTCTTCAAGGGCACTTATGCAGTCTTTAATTATTCTAGATCTGACCTTGTGTGCACTAACTGCTTTTAATGCGGCCTAACTGTCGGAGTATATGACTATCCTCCTTTTTATAATGTCCAATTTCTCTATCTCCATGGTGCAGTGTTTGCAGAAAAATAAGCCCAAAACATTTAGAACTGGTGAAGGTGTTCCAGACATAAAGCCTCTTACTCCATATGAAGAGTTAATATATAAAATCATAATGCTGAGTGTAGAAGGCTTACCACTAGTATTCAAGATGGCGGCGAAGCGTGTTGTAATTGAAGTTGCAACTTATATGTAAAAAAATCGAAGGGATCTATTATTTGTGTGAAGTGCAATAAGTGTTTTCATAGTGCATGTGTGGTACGATGTCCAGGTTTCGAAATTATTGCTTCCCGGCAACTTGTGTGTGCGGAATGTAGGAACGGCAAGGACGAGTCCACTGAAGAACGTCTTAGGTTTATTCTATGAAGAATGGACTGTTAAACATGTTAATTATGGAATGATACGAACGGAACGATCTTTTTCGCGAAAAAGTAGCTATCCTGGAAGAAACGTTGGAATATGCTAAAAATACCAAAGGTGATGTTATGAATCCTGGTTCCTCTGCCCCCGATTCCACCCATATAGCGATCGAACCAGCTGAGCCCAATCCGCAGCTGGAAACGCCATCGACCTCAAAACACAAACATGGTAACTAACAACAACCAAATTGTAAATTCCTAAAATACCTGCAGAATCAATTATCTGACAGTTCAGAACAACATAACAGTCATGAAAATGTAATCAGAACGCACTCCCGCAGCTGATATTGATGTTTTGTCAAACTCAGCTGTTCACCAGAAGTTAAATAAAATAAATATTAACCCTTTCAGTCCCAATTTTAGTTGAAATAACTTAATTTTTTGATGTGGCAGTAATATGGATAACAAAGAACTAAAATAATAATTATTTATTTATTTTTTGAAGTGGAGGAGTCTTTTGGGGGCTCGGGCCATATTTGTCCCAATGGGTTTGAAAGGTGGGACATAGATATCCCACTGGTAATTATTATTCTAACAATGCAAAAAAGCTATGGATGAAATCTTTTATTTATCATAAACTAGGTGTGATAGGGGAGTAAAACAGCTTTTACATAACGGTATATTACAAGCCGCGCAAATTGTTGTGGTTCTTTTTTCCTGCTTCCTCTTTATGCAGCGATAACAGCTTCTTCTAGTGGGCTCTTCGATAGGTAAGTGATCTCCTATATTCATAAGCCTGGAACTTGATGATGGTCTACCATATTGCCTTCGGCGTACCACTTTTGCATGTTGTCGACCATAACTTATTAGAGATTCAGCGAGAGGAACTAAATAATCCAAAAAACTTTTTTTATTTTCTCGCCCTTTTAGTTCCGTAAATACGATCCAAGAGTTTACAGCAGCTGGCATCAATAGCCGATAGAAAACTCTTTTCTACCATTTATTCGTCTTTCTGTCCATATCATAGAGGCCAACAAGTTAATCTGAAAGATCAACTCCTCCCATATATTTATTATAAAACTCAATCATCTTCGGACAAGAAATTTCTCTTCGACTACCATCTTTGGCCTTTCTCTTCACCACAGTCATTTCATCCGTATGACAATTAGAAAGCACTGTGACATCTTTAGTGTCTGCACATGTGCCGTACTGATTGCACATGAACTGAGATTCACCTCGTTCTCTTTTTTTGTCCACAAAGAGTTTTGGCATATTTTTTCTGGTGATTATTGATGTACCAGTTGCCGCAAAAGACAGCGTATTGATAAGTTTAGTACTTGTAAAAAATCTGTCAAAACATAGGCTGACATCTGTATCTCGAATGGTACTTGCTAACTTTAGGACAACATCTTCTCCTAGTGTTGAATTTTGACTTCTATTTTCATCTCTCCCGAATATATGTTCAAATCATATGTGTAGCCAGTTTTTGAATCACATCTAACCCATGATTTCACGCCTCTTTTGATGGGCTTTAGGGGAAGGTATTGCTTCAGGCTGCTTCTTCCTTTGAACTTGGACATAGCCGCGTCGATACTTTGGAAAGTACTTTCACTTCTTGCTGCTGGAAAAGTATGTTTCAAACACGAGAGCACTCTTCCATATAATAAATTTTGTTGCTACCATCTGGCTTTTTTGGGAAATTGAAATATAGTTTCGAAGAAAGAAGTTGAAATGTATTTCTAGAAATGACTTGTTTGATTGTTGCGTTGCCAAGTGAAGTATTAGTAGACCAATAGTGACGTTGGGCAGGCAATTTATTGTACGACATTATAAAGAAGCATCCAAGTACTATCATTACTTCCTACTGATCAGTTTTCTGTATCGGCATTTTCTTTTTGTCTTGTAATATTTCTAACCTTTCGTTGGTCTTTTCAGCGATCCATAGGAAAAGGCTCTTAGGAAACAGTTTGAAGAAACCCTCAAGTTCTGAAGATGACCTATCAAGTTTTGCTAGAACTGTAGTAGGTTTTTCATTTGGAATACGTAATCTTGGAACAAAATTGTTGTCTACAACTTTCCATTGATCTAAGATTACTATCGGCATATTTGTCACTGCTGCATTATTATCATTGTCTTCAGAAGCGTCTGATGAAGAACCTGCTGATATGGAAGAACTTTCTGTGGAATGTAAATTTTTATTTGACTCGAATTTTGCTGGGATTTTCCTTCCTTGCTTCTTACTTGTAGATGGTGCTAAGAACTCATCGCTTGAGGCCTCTGAAGATGACTGGACATACTCTGAACCACTATCAACAAACGGTTCGTCTCCCATATCACAAAAATTAATAACTTAAGACATGATGATTCACAAAGACCAAGAAGAGAAACTAATAATAGTAATCCTTCTGCCAGAGGAAATGAAGAAAAAAATTAATGGTACACTCAAAGATGATACACTAAAAATAAACATCAACCAGCAAGCCAAGCTGAAAAAAATTTAAACAAGAACCGAATCCAGCCCAATTTTGAAAAAAGGATTGGAACAGCAGAAGAGGTAGACTGTTTTGGAGTTGAAAAAAAAAGCATGGATCTATATCTCTCCCGTATTAAAAGGAATGCTGCAGCTGAAGCAATTAAAACTTTATAAAAAGAAAGCCGGCCTTCAGCGACGTTGAGGTGAAAGTAATTGAATTGCCAACAGATGAAACCAAATATAAATGCTTCATGGTCTGTGCCTCTTTTCAGCTCAAGGACATCTTATATAACTATGAATTCTGGCCCCAAGGTGTTGGAGTGAAGAGGTATAATTTTCAACAAACTTTCTTTAAACTAAATCATTGATCAGTTCCTAACAGTGTAACAATAACAGATAGAGTTAATTCTAACAGTTTGGCATATGAATCCACTTTTTTTTTTATCTATAATACATATTAATATTCAGAGTTTTAGGAGTAAAGCTGGTGAGATGGAGGCATTCCTGTTAGCGGAGTTTGGCGAGGCTTGGCCTGATGTAATCTGTGTCAGCGAGCATTGGTTGAACAGCTCTATAACTTTTACCAAAACATTAGACAATAAATTGTCGTACTTTTCGACCCACATAAAATCTTATAATGAGTGGGGATTTCAATGTAAAATTTAACACCAATGATACAAATACTATGGCATTGACTGACCTTTTATCAACCTATGGGCTTACACAGACTATTTATACAAGCACTCGCAATTGCATTGATAATATCTTTATTAATTTTGGCTTAAACCAATTTGAGTCCCGCAATGTGGTGGCATTATTGTCCGACCATCTTTGTCAGGCTTTGAGAGTCCGGTTACCTTGCGGGAGGGATCCGGCATACATAAAAGTGTGTAGACCAATCACACAGGTGGGTAAGAACAGGTTTTTTTGGTCTGGTCGGTGAGTGTGGCTGGGAGTTTGTTGGAAATGCAAATTTGAATGTCTCTGCCAAAATGAATATTTTTGTGGATGTCATTAAAGGCTTTTGAACTAGCCTTTTCAGGGGTTTTCAATGATTTTTTCATTAAGGTTGCAGACACAGTTGCTGACGAGCTTCCGGCCACTAATGTGGACCCTCTTAGTTTTGTCACTGCACGGGGTCTCGAGGGTATGCAACTTGATCAGCTTACTTATAATGAGGTACGTGACATTATTTGTTCTTTAAAAAAGCAGCACTGCCAGGGATGTCCACGGATTAACCATCCATTGGTGAAGTCAATACAGGAACACATCATCATTCCTCTAACGAAAGTATTAAATCAGTGCATTCGGGAACGGGCCTTTCCCGACGTACCAAACGTGGCTTCAGTTATCCCTATTTTTAAGAAGGGAGATGTAGAGAATGTATCTAACTACAGGCCCATTTCCATATTCCCTGTATTTTCGAAAATACTCGAAAGGGTGATAAAGAATAGACTCTGTAAGTATATAAGGGACCATGGTATTATAAATAAGAACCAGTTCGGTTTCCGAGAGAATTTGAGGACAACAGATGCTATCCTCAAATATGTGGAATATACCCTTGATTGCTTTAAGAGGGGACTCTACTCTGCGGCCATTTTCTGCGACCTGAGTAGGGCGTTCGATTGCGTCCCTCACGATGTCCTCCTTGCCAAAATGGAAAGGCTGGGCTTTAGGCCGCCATGTCTGGGTTTAGTGGCTTCATATCTGCGGCACAGATTAACCCAATCTGCGGAATGGGAAGCAGTCAGTCCTGTTGGATGGTGTGAGATCAGGGGTTTTAGGGATTGGTATGGGGGTGCCTCAGGGTTCAATAGTGGGGCCTTTACTTTTCCTCATATTTCTCAGTGACATGGAGTCTGCCACGGCGGACATAAGGACCACCTTTTATGCAGACGATGCAGTGCTGTATGTTTCAGTCAAGAACCATGTGGATCTGGGCGAGGTTGTCGGCGGGGGGGGGGGGGGGGGGGGGGGGGGGGGGCGGGGGGGGGG